>PITA01006489.1:0-73662 GCA_004023965.1 Spilogale gracilis
GACTGGTAGGCGACAGCTTTTAAGGGATGCAAATACCTAGTACTGTAGGACCACAAGTATAAGCCCCATGGCCACAAGAGCCAGCCTATCTGAAGATATCTCTTGGTGGTAGTTGAAAATATCAAGGCTCCAGATGATATAAATTCCTTTCTGGGAGATACCAGTGAGCTGTAGTTGTGAGCATAAATATACCATCTTCTGGCCTATCTACCCCAAGAGCATCTCCATAGTCTATAGAGGTGTGCCAAACCTGAGGCCTGCTCCTAATGTCAAAACTCCAAGACAAGCAAGTAGGCTTCTTCTGCAGAAAGGCCGGGGGTGTTTCTATATGCTGTCTGTGCAGAACCCTGGGAGCAGTAGTCTGCCAAGAACTGTCTCTCTCAGGGGCGCCTGGGTGGCTCAACCAGTTAAGCATCTGCCTCCAGCTCAGGTCATGATCCCGGAGTCCTGGGATCAAGTTCCACATCAGGGTCCCTCCTCAGTGGGGGGGATGCTTGTCCCCCTCCTGCTCTCCCTGCTTGTGCTCTCTTTCCCTGTCAAATAATAAATAGTATCTAAAAAAAAAAAAGAACAGTCTTTCTGATTGTTACAATCCTATGGGACCCGGGAATGCAATCCTCCCTGGCTTGTACAGCCTGGTGATCAAGAGGCATTCCCTAGGACCAACTACAAATACCAGGTCACCAGATGTAGAAACTGGGGCACCAGATGTGAGTCAAAGCTCCCTTCTGGGAGATACTGGCACTCTGGAGCACAGCAGAGGGCGAGCATTATGACGGTGCCCGCCGGCTGGCATAAGGCAGAGAGGACATGCAGAGATGGCATTTGCTGAAGAAAGAAAAATAATTTAAAAAGGGAAAGAAGAATATTAAAGGAAAAGAAAAAAGAAAAAGAAAAAGATGGTGACTACTGGCTTTAGCTAGGCACAGGGAAAGCAGGAAGATGGCTTACAGAGTAACTCCCAGGCCCCTATGCCTCAGACCAACACTTCAAAATTAGCAAATGCATTTATCATGTTAAGTCTGGGTGCTTTTCAAAGGGCTGCTACAAGATGGATGGACCTAGAGGGTATTGAGCTAAATTAAATAAGTCAAAGACAAATACTATGCGATTTCCCTTATATGTGGGATATAAAGAACAGAACGAACCAACCCACCCACTAACCTACCCCTGAAACAGACTTGTAAGTACAGAGAGCAACTTGGTGGGTGCTAGGGTGGGAGGGTGACGAATCTTAATCCCCTAAGAGGTATGTACTTCTAGTTATAAAATAAATAATTATCAGGCCTTCAGGGATGGAAAATGTAGCCTATGGTAGTAACTTTGTATGCTGACAGTGGTAACTATACTTATTATGGTGAGCATCTTGTAATGTATACAATTGTCAAATCACTATGTTGTACACCTGAAACTAACATATCAACTGTAATTAAATGAAAAACAAAAAACCATGAGCTCCTCGGTGGCTCAGTGGGTTAAAGCCTCTGCCTCTGGCTCAGGTCATGATCTCAGGGTCCTGGGATCGAGGCCTGCATTGGGCTCTCTGCTCAGCAGGGAGCCTGCTTCCTCCTCTCTCTCTGCCTGCCTCTCTGCCTACTTGTGACCTCTCTGTCAAATAAATAAATAAAATCTTAAAAAAAAAAACCCAAAGTGTTATCCATAAAAATGATACATGGTAATTATGATATAGGATTGCCTAAAAAGATATAGTACTCCCCACCTTGCCCAGGGGTGCGTATGTTCCAAGACCCCCAGGGGATGCCTGAAACCATGGATAGTATTGATCCCTATGTACTACTGGGTTTTCCCCTGTAAATACATACACACATGCATACATAAGGAAATGGTGTCAGGGAGTGTAACCAATATCTTTGATAAGCTTGGTGTGAAGGAGTATCTTCAGAAGGGAAGTGAATTTAAGGTATTTTCTTTTTCTTTTCTTGTTTTTATTTTTAACGTGAGAAAACTGAGTATACTTAAATAGAAGGATTCAGAAGGGACTGGTAAGTTAAGATCTGGAGAGAAAAGAAAATAGGTAAGCCTGAAGCCATGGAAAGTCATTGGCCTTTCATAGCCTCATGCCCTCAGCGTGTCAGGGACCGTTATATCTTCTGAAGTAGTGTTCAGGTGGATGTATGTGGATGCCTACTTTTTGTTTATTGTTTTTGGCTCAGTGAATGACAATGAAATGGAAGAGGACCACGTAGGTCATCTGTTCTTGACATCATTCTTCTAACATAATGCACACAGTCTTTTTCTTTTCAAAATACATTTGAGGCATGTGCTTTTCAAGGGATGAGGCCCTTCCTGTCAGGGACTCTTTGCCAGTGTTGTTTCGTATCTCCCCTAGCAATCTTTGTGGGATTGAATGTTTTGCCTAAAGTCTGGTTCAAATTGAAGATCATGGGGAAGATGGGGTGCAGACCGTTCTCCTTTCTCATCAGTGTTGCTGGCTTATTGGTACAGCACCTCATGCCTCTCTGTGGTCCTGAAGGCAGCGGTTTCTGCATTAGTCCAAATGGCACAAAGATATGAATGACTGGAGTAATGTGCATGGCAGCCAAGAGCGTAATCTCAACGTGACAAAAGGCACGGTCTTCAGAATGTATTACATTTAAAGCCTCGTTAATCTGTTACTGAAGACTGGTATCTCATCTTTTATCAGCTAACAAAAAAATCTAAAGCCCCATCCCATATTAATTAGATTAGCTAGTCTAGAATTAAGTAGAAAAATAGCACTTAAAAAAAAAAAGATGTCACTTGTATCTTTTTTTTTTTCATATTACTTAGTGATGTAATTCAGCCAAATAAGGGTGAGAAATCAGGAAAAAGTGTGAAATGAAAGAGGTAGAATTAACCTAGTAATATAATTACATTTCTTAAAATCATTTTTTACAAAAAAACCCCCAAAAACCTCTGAATGACATTTGTTTGGCAGGCCTAGAAAGCAATAATTCAAATTAGAAAGGAAATCCATTGTTTTTTAAGAAGAAAATTGGAAGTCATGTAATAGCATGAGTAAGTCATTTAATAGCATGAGTAAGAAGCTCACATCCATTCATAATATGGAGAAGGGAAAAATTTATTCTCTACTAGAGAAAAGGCAATCAGAAATACTAGAAACACACAAGAAACTATACAAGAAAATCAAAGTCTCAATATGCAATCTAACATGTGTAATGCTTTTCAATAATTGGTGGAGAGGAAGAAAGAAGAATTCATTTGACCTTGACTCTAGGACAGACTTATTTGAGCAGCACTGGAGTTAGAATATTGGAATTATACAGAAGAAAGGCACACTTGACCATGACTGTGCTTCTCTCTATAAAAGGTTACTGTTCCTGAAGGGCAGCTCATCCCTTCCTCCATAGCTCTCCCTGAAAATTCTGGTAACTACTCTTACCCTTGTCACTTCTGGAGTAGAGACAGCCAACTATGAGGAACCACTATTCCTTGCTGGTTTCTCTTAGCCCTGCCTACATTTTTTTTTTTTTTAGATTTTATTATTTATTTGACAGAGAGAAACACAGTCAGAGAGGGAACACAAGCAGGTGGAGTGAGAGGGAGAAGCAGGCTTCCTGCTGAGCAGGGAGCCCAATGTGGGACTCGATCCCGGGTTTCCAGGATCATGACCTGAGCCGAGGCAGTTGCTTAACCAACTGAGCCACCCAGGCGCCCCGAGCCCTGCCTACATTTTTAAAAAGAGAGAACTTCATTAAACTCTATCCAACCACGCCTTTTGAGGGTATTTGCTAGTACCCTAACACCAAGAAAGAGTGGAGTAATACTTTGAATTCCATCCACTGGTGATTGCAGGTCATGATTTAAATGTGAGCAGAGGGACATAAATCTTCTGGGGGTGCCTGGGTGGCTCCCTTCAGATCCCAAGGTCCTGGGATCACCCTATGTCAGGCTCCCAGCTCAGTGTGGGAGTCTGCTTCTCCCTCTCCTCCTCCTCCCTGCTTGTGCTCTCTCTCCCTCTCTCTCTCTCAAATAAGTAAATAAAATCTTCAAAAAAAATCTCCTTTTCCCTTTGTCCCATGTCCATGTCTCTTGTAGCATGGTCATCTTGTGCTGGGTATGGTTCTAGTTTGGGGTACACAGAGCTTCTGAAACAAACCTACTTGGCCTCAAGCAACTTCCTTAAGCTTAAGTGAATAAACAGATCAATTCTCATAACCACTATTAACTCATTTAGACCAGCTGTGCAAGTTACTAAGTAGCTCATCTCCTGTGTCCTGGGGATGTCAGGCTAGATCTGTCCCCGTTCCCTCCCCTGCAGACTTCGGTTGAGCAAGACATAGCCTCCATTACCACGTGCAAGGACTCTGCCTGCCCGTGTGCCAGACGACAGACTGCTAACATTGAACTTACTGAAAACCCATTCAGTCTTGAACTTTCAAGGATGATGAAATAAAATACCAAACTTTCAATAGCCCCCAAACCACAGCATAACTTTCCAAATCAATCTGGTCTTCCCATGTTGGGTTACAAAAAGGGATTTGTCAGATGTTTCCCTGTGATACGAACACATCTCAGTAAAAGCCCAAATGTGGGCATGAGGCGCACTGACTAATGATTGAATTTTCTGTTTTTCAAGAAAATGAAATTTCTTGGTGTTCAGGGCAGTTCAGATGGTAAAGAGCCCTTCCTCTCTCCTCCCAATGGCAGATCCACTCTGATTTTGGCAGCCTTTCTCTCACTTGCTCAATGCCAACGTCCTTCCATGTCTGTTTTGCTCAGTTACCCAGAGGCAACTACACTGTACACATCAAAATCTCTTCATACCCTGCTTTCAAATGCCCTGTGAATCGTGACTCAGTTGTCAAAGAGCATGGACTTGGAGTCTCCCCATTCTAGGTCCTTTTCTCCTTCTTTGGTGTCCCCTTTCCCCCATCTGAAGATTTCAAGATCTTCTTGTTTGGAAGTAAGACCCACTCTACCTAAAAGGATTTCAAAAATTATTTGTATTTATGTCTGAATCTCTGTTCTAATAGTGATACATCTTTGCATTAAATACATAGGGTTTGCTCTGTGGCACTTTGATGTGGTATGGTGCTATCATATGATTACCACTTTTGATCCCGTGTGGGTGTGCTCAGACTCCACTGCTAGTTGTTGATAGATCATACATCATCTTTTAAAATTTGGAGCAATTAAAGGGCTCATTTCTATCCAGCACCAACCTAGGGCTTGTCATTAAGGATACTGGTCAACTGTGTGCCCGGTGTTGGGTGATGACTTCATATATGCTCTTCCAGTGCATGCTCACTTTGGCTCTTGTAGGATCATTATGTTGAAATAAGAGACCAAAGCTGTTCCTTCTTCTTAATGCTACTAAGTGTTCAATTCCTTCCTTCTCTTTGGAACATAGCCTTCTTTCGTGTTTAGGACAAAGATCATTCCAAATAAAAAGAGGAAAAATAACTGCTATTTATTGAGCACTTACTATGTAAAGGCAGTGTGGAAAACGTTTTACAGAAATAACCTAATTTTACTCTCTTTTTATTTCAAAATTTTATTTAAATTCTAGTTAGTTAGCATGTGTGGAAAAACTGGTTTCAGGAGTAGAATTTTGTGATTCAGCATTTACATATAACAGCCAGTGCTCATGACAGCATGTGCCCTCCTTAATACCAACCACAAATTTTGCCCAATTCTTATCCACCCCTCTCCATCAACCCTCAGTTTGTTCTCTACAGTTAAGGGTCTCTTATGGTTTGATTCTCTCTCTCTCCCTCTCTCTTTCTCTCTCTTTTCCCCCTTCGCCTATGTTCACCTGTTTTGCTTCTCAAATTCCACATATGAGTGAGTTCATATGGTATTTGTCTTTCTTGGCCTGACTTATTTCATTTAGCGTAATACTCTCTAGCTCCATCCATGTCTTGCAAATGGCAAGATTTCATTCGTTTTGATGGCCAAGTAATATTCCATTGTAGTTAAATACAACAACTTCTTCATCCATTCATCAGTTGATGCATGTTTGAGTTCTTTCCATAGCCTAGTTATTGATAATGTTGCTATAAATACCAGAGTGCAGGTGTTCCTTTGAACCTGTATTTTGATATCCTCTGGGTAAATCCCTAACAGTGCAAATGCTGGTTCAAAGAATAGTTCTATTTTTAACTTTTTAGGGACACTCCATATTGTTGTCCAGTGTGGCTGCACCAGTTTGAATTCCCACCAACAGTTCAAGAGGGTCCCCTTTTCTCTGCATCTTCAACAACATATGTGTTTCCTGTGTTAAAGCCATTCTGATAGGTGTGAGGTGGTATCTCATCATGGTTTTGATTTGTAATTCCCTGATGATGAGTGATGTTGAGCATGTTTTCATGTGTCTGTTAGCCATCTGGGTGTCTTCTTTGGAAAAATGTCTGTTCATGTCTTCTGCCCATTTGTTAACTGGATTATTTATAGTTTGGGTTTTGAGTTTGATAAGTTGTTTATAGATTTTGGATACTAGCCCTTTATCTGATATGTCATTTGCAAAATATCTTCTTCCATTCTGCAAGTTGTTAGTTTTGTTGACTGTTTCCTTGCTGTGAGAAACCTTTTTATCTTGATGAAGTCCTAAATGTTCACTTTTCCTTTTGTTTCCCTTGCCTCCTGAAATGACTAGTAAAAAGTTGCTGCAGTCAAGATCAAAGAGGTTGCTATCTGTGTTTCCTCTAGGATTTTGATGGTTTCCTGTCTCACATGTAGGTCTTTCATCCATTTTGAGTTTATTTTTGTGTGTGCTGTAAGAAAGTGGCCCAGTTTCATTCTTCTGCATATGGCTGTCCAGTTTTGCCAATGCCATTTGTTAAAGAGACTATCTTTTTTTCCATTGGATATTCTTTCCTGCTTTGTTGAAGATTAGTTGATCATATAGATGTGGGTCCATTTTGGCTTTTATATTTTATTCCATTGATCTGTGTATCTGTTTTTGTGCCAGTACCATACTGTCTTGATGACTAAAGCTTTGTAATACAGATTGAAGTCTGGAATTGTGATGCCTCCTGCTTTGCTTTGCTTTTTCAAGATTGCTTTGGAAATTTGGGGTCTTTTGTAGTTCTATACAGATTTAGGGATTTGTTTCAGCTCTGTGGAAAATGCTGGTGGTATTTTGATAGTGATTGCACTAAACGTGTAGAATGCTTTGGGTAGAATAGACATTTTAACAATGTTTATTCTTCTAATCCATGAGCATGGAATGTTTTTCCCTTTCTTTGTGTCTTCTTCAATTTCTTTCATTAGTTTTTTATAGTTATTAGAGTACAGATATTTAACCTCTTTGGTTGGGGTTATCCCTAGGTATCTTATGGTTTCTGGTGCACTGTAAATGGGACTGATTCCTTGATTTCTCTTTCTATTGCTTCATTATTGATATATAGAAATGCAACAGATTTCTGCACATTGACTTTATATCCTGCAACTTTGCTGAATTCAAATATCAATTTTAGTAATTTTTTGGTACAGTCTTTTGGGTTTTCTACATAGGCTATCATGTCATCCTAGTAAAAGTCTGACCTCTTCCTTGCCTAATTTACTCTTCATACCAATCCTCAGATGGGGATTACTTTAAAAGAACAAAGAGATTAGATACTTTGTTTTGAATTACACATCTAGCAAGTAGTGCAGTGGGGTTGGAACTTGGAACAATCTGATTCTAGCCCCTCTATATTAGCATCTCCACAAGTTACTATGTGGATCACTCAATATGAAATGAAATAATGATGTAAGTTTTGAAGTATGTCACAAAAATCACTTCATCTTGGCTAATTGCATAATAGCATCTGTAGAACTGAAAAAGGAAAATTTCAAGTTTTGCAAATAGCACCTAATAAGAAAATGGGAAGCATAGCTGGCACTCAGGATTTTATTTGAGTTGAAGGTACACAAAGTACACACAGAAATTCATCAGCACGTTTGGTCTGTGTTATGTTCCCTTCCTGATTTGTCACCTTTCCCTGGGAAGTATTAACAAAATCTCCTACAGCATCTTCTTAAAAAAATAGTTTACCCAATATATTCTTGAAATTCTATATAGGAGCACTGGAGGCTAATTACCTGGTTGCTTGCCTTACTGAAATTCTATTTTCCCTCCCAGGCACAACTCTGATGTTCATAAACCAGAGTTTGTGCAACTTACACCAGAGATAGGCTGGTCTCATATACTCAGGAAATACGATGTCCTAAATTGAAAGAGCCCTTCAGTCTGTACATTTCATGCTATTCTTTTCTTTCAACTTCCCTTTCTCCAAAGTTTCTTTTTCTCTTCTTAAAAAGTTCCTTAAATTAGTTACTTAATTCTTCTTTTCTGCTTCTTCTCATATCCTCATTCACTTCCTCACAAATAAAATGAGAGCCGTTCCCCAAGGGTTCTTCCATGACTCTGTGTCTTTAATTCCATTTTAAGTCAGCAGTCCCTTGCGTAAATTTCCATATCCAGACTCTGGCTTCCTAGAACAAGCTCTTTATTTCTCTGTCTCTCCCTTTTATTTTTTCACAACATTGATTGTTTCTGTTATATGTTCATTTGCCTTTTTTAAGCTTTTTGCTCCACTCTCTGATTCTTTCATTGTTTTTGCCTATTTAGCTGGCAAGTCTGAGTAGCCCCTTTCTGCTTTTCATTTCCTGTGTGATCCAAATTAAAGAGGTACTGATTTTAAGCCCAATCACCTTTCTCTCTCTTCTTCTTCTTTTCCCAAGATTAGAATCCTGGCTTCTGTTGGCTTATGAAAAATCCCATTTTTTCCTGCATGATTGTTAGAACAGTAGTTATCTGAGTGACCTGAGGGACATTCCTGAATAAGTATATCTGACCTTCCCATTTCTTCTACCGTAACCTGATATTTCAGAAAACATTTATTTTGCCAAAATCTGGGCACAGAATGGAGGGGGTGGCTTAATTTCTGCTCAATTGGGTGTTGGCTATGGTGGTTCGAAGACTGGGGACTGGAATCATATGGAGGTTTACTCACTCATATGTCTGTTAGCTGGGCTGGGGAGACTCAGCTGGGACTGGAGAACTTAAGCTCCATAGGTCTCTCTCTTTTCCTTCCTCTCTCCATAATCTCTCCATGAGACCTTTCCAGTGTGATTAGGATAGCTGAAATTCTTACATGTCAGCTGAGGGCATCCAAAGCACATGTCCCATGGGACAAAGAGCTGGGGAGAGCTCTACTGACTTTTGTGTCCTAGCCTCAGAAGCCACACAGGGTCATGTCCATGATAGTCCCAGGCCCACTCAAATTCAAAAGGAGTAAATAGGACTCCAATCTTTCAATGGAGCCAACGTCATGTAATAAGAGGAATATACAAATTGAGATATATTGGTGAGTCCATCTTTGAAAATACAACAGACCACACATTGTGGGATATTTGTGAAGATTAAATGAGAAACATTTCAGAAGACTGAAGATTATAAAAAATATAATCTAGAGCAGAAGACCTGCATGGGCTGAGGGGCCCTAAGGAGATTAGTGTGAAATAGAAATAATTCTCTGATTATACCAGCAAAATACTAGTGAGGACAGAAGAAAGGTGGAGTGGAGAGAGCGGTGAGTGGAGAAAATAATTAGCCAAGTTTTACCATGTTGAGCTTTAAGGGCAATATATACAGAAACTTGAGAAAGGAAATGTGAACATAACATTTATGTCATACATCTACTATTGTTTCTATATATACTGGTGTTTTTGATTAAAATTATTCATTTACTTGGGCGTCTGGGTGGCTCAGTTGGTTAAGCCTTGGACTCTTGATTTTGGCTCAGGTCATGATCTCAGGGTTGTGGGATCGAACCCTGTGTCCAGTTCTGTGCTCAGTGCAGAGTGTGCTTGAGGCTCTCTCTCCCCCTACCCATGCCCCTCCCCTGACTCAGGTGCATACACGTGTGCACAACTCTCCAATAAATAAATAAATCTGAAAAAAATTAAATTGTGTATTTACTTATTTTTGCAGTCATGCTTGAGTAATAAGAGAGGGTGGGAAATGGAGTCAGCCTCTTCTCTTGGTTCAAAATTTCAAAGTTTTAACCTGTGCAAGCTGCCAACATCAATGTTCCTGAAATGTATCTTCGATACTTTTTTTGAGAAGTCAATGTAAGTGTGAGTATTTTGGAAATTACTGCTGTCCAATTAAAGTTAGAGGACATCGGCCAATGTTAAATATTCATATAAAAATTGAACCAGGTTATTGCCCAAGATTAAAATAGAATGATAAAATGAGCAAATCCATGGCAAACATAAAATTTACTGATGAGGCAACTGCAATTAAACTGACCAACTAAAGTTACAGTGATAACAAACCCTTTTAGATTTGAAGTCTAAAATAATCCAAAAGGAACTGGCTCTCCAACTTTGTAAAAGTTCAACCTCTTTGTGAACAAAATGAAGGAGTTGGATTAGATATTGTTGGCTTTTGTAGGGAGGGTGTCAGAGTTCTTTCAGAGTCAAATGGAAGCTGTGGCCCTTCTTCCCAGGGATGCACAGACACAGACATTTTCCATGTGATATTAGAGGTATGGTTTCTGAGTCCAAGTTACTCTTGGACTACTTACTGCCTTTTTCACTTTTAAATCTGTGAGTGAGGATCATTGATTTTAGCACCACCTTCATACCTTCTTAGGCCTTGGAAGGAAGCTAAGCCCTCTTGAGTTCGCCGTCAATTCTCTGACCCAGGGCCAGCTGCATGGGGTGTCATCTGGCAAGAGCCTTACTCTGTCATCACCATCTTGACATTCTTCATTTGTGGACCAAGAGCCCCATATTTTCATTTTGCACTGGGACCCACACATGATGTAACTGGACTTGCTCTGGCCACCTCTGGGATTCTACTCTCCCTTTTTATATTCCTGAGACATAGTTATCTGGTCTCTTTGTGCACTCAGAGAGCAAGGAGAAACGAGACACTTTTGAGGGCAGCCTATATCAGTCCTGGGACCTACCTCTTCATAACAACACCCATTTATCAGAGTCTTCTGCGTCTTCTGGGACAACTTTCTTTTAACATGAAAATGTTTTACATATTTGAAGACAGCTACTATTCTTCACCACCAGAGAAGAAATCCAATAATGAATTGAATCTTCCCTTGTCTGTTTGATCAATGGAAAAAGAAAGGCTGGCAAAAGCTCACATGAGATGAAAGGGCCAAATACAAAAAGGAAATAAAATGATGAGGATTGATGCCTTAGGATGACAAATCAGGAAAAAAAACTAAAGAGGAACAGCAGGGCTCATATTTCTGAAATAGAAACAAGCCTTGGGTGGTTTTTTTTTTTTTTGCGTCATAAAAAAAAATCCCCAAAGAATGAAGTATGCTAATGCAATCTGCTTTCATTCTGAAATTGATACTGTAAAAGAACAGATCCCCCTTTTTTGTTAACAAAATGACTGAGCTTCAGTACCTCTGATGCTTTATTTTTAAGTAAGTATCTCAAGAAGAGCAAATAACATGAAGACACAGGCTTTAGCATCATCATGCCAAAATATGTGTCTGTATTTATGATCCCCTTACGGAGAGACTTTGATTTCATTTACCTGTTCTCTTTCTTTTTTCTTTCCTTAAGATTTTATTTACTTATTCGACAGAAAGAAACACAGCCAGAGAGGGAACACAAGCAGGGGGAGTGACAGAGGGAGAAGCAGGCTTCCCACTAATCAGGGAGCCCGATGTGGGGTTGGATCCTGGGATTCCAGGATCATGACCTGAGCCGAAGGCAGTCGCTTAACGACTGGGCCATGACTGAGCCACCCATGTGCCTTTCTTTTTTTTTTTTTTTTTAAACTCGTGTGTTGTTCATTTATGTAGTCTAGTATATTGCATAGTGGCTGTCTGTCTGTATGGAAGGCTGTGTGTAGTGTGTGTTCTGTGTCTGGAGGGAGAAGCTGACCCTCCTATAGGCACATGTGTGCAAAGATGATTCTCTGGGTTGAGGGGATGGAGGGGTCAGAGTACCACATACCCAACAGCTCCTCACTGGGCATCAGTTCTGATCAAGAAGGAGGCAGACAGGGGGCGCCTGGGTGGCTCAGTTGGTTAAGCCACTGCCTTCAGCTCAGGTCATTATCATCCTGGAGTCCCGGGATCAAGTCCCACATTAGGCTCCCAGCTCTGCAGGGGGTCTGCTTCTCCCTCTGACCTTCTCCCCTCTCATGCTCTCTCTCATTCTTCCTCCCTCTCAAATAAATCAATAAAATCTCAAAAAAAAAAAAAAAAGAAGGAAGCAGTCAGGGTGCAAAAGCTGGAGATCTTGGGATAGCTTTAAAAATGAGTTTTTCCATTTTATGTGGTCATCACCACAAAGAGAAGGCAGAACCTACTGTTAATATGCTTACTGAAAGTGTTTCTGGGAATATAAATTTGGGCTAGTATTTTATATAGAGCCATCCTCACATCTAAATTCTACATTTTCAAAATAACCTTTTTGTTATAAAATTTATACATAAATCCTGGCCATAACTTGTGTTCTGGTAATTCTTTCTTTCAGCTATCTCCTAGTGATTTTATGATTATAAAGTGTTTTAATGAATTTTACTTTTTTACAAGGTATCATATGAGTCCAAATGTAAAAGTATAAAAGAGTATACAGTGAAAAGCTTTCCTCTAACCATTGTACCCTGGCCATTCAGCTTTCCTGCAGGCAATCAGCATTACTGCTTTCTTGTCTATTCTTTCTTGATTTTTTGTGTGAGCATGAATGATTAAATCTCAATTCATTTCCATTTTACTCAGAATGGGGCCGTTACTAACATTGTTTTGTGTGTGTTGGGCAGGGGAGGATAAGAGCTTAGCCTAGCCTCTGCTTCATGATTTCCTGCTCTGATCTATCTTAAGAATTATAAAATCAGCCCAGAGCAGCCAGGGACCCATTACCATTGTGCTCTCTACTTCTCTGTCCCAAAGGAGCATGGCTAGATGTAACAAAGTCTCATGAAGCCACAATAAAGCAGATAAGACTGTGTTAGAGCAGGACCACTCTGAGTTGTTTTCTGTCCTTGCTCAGATATATTATATCATATTAATAATCTTTAATCACTACACCAAAATGCTTCTCTCACAAGATAAAAAGAGATAAAAGTCTTAGCTTGTCCCTCACTCAATTGAGGGAGCTCTGGCTCTTGTTTCTTACTCTTCAAAGGGTGGGGAAAAAAGAATGTTGCTTTTTAAAAAGTTCACAGCCAAACAATGATTCAGAGTTCCTAAGCCTGCTTATGAAGAGAACTTCCTGTGCTTCGTTTCTGTCTACACTTGCTTCATCGGGATTGGAGGAAGGGCCCTAAGTGGGTTTGATGCAGGCTGGACTTAGAGAAAAATTTTATCACTGGGCGTTGGCTAGATTCCATTATTTTGTGCATCCAGAACTCACCACTTCCTCTTCTGTGTATTGCCTCCTTTTTCTAGGAACCATCCCTTCTTCCTGTTTATTCACGTGGTGGTTTGGGAGTGGCAATGTGAGTTCAATTGTACTTTAGAAGCTGGTCAAAATCCATTGTTCTAGGGATGGACACCACATCCAACGTGGGCCAGTCGAGTTTCCTTACAGGATATTTAGACTTTGATCTGCGACGCAAGTCATTCTTTTTCCAGATGGCTAAACTGGCCAGTAACATGTAAAGTTCAAGATCTTTGGGCTATGTTTGTTGTCGCGAGGATGAAAGAAACAGAGGCAGATAGTCTGAAGACGGAAGAAAGGGAACAAGCAGAGAAAAACATGGAGAGTCACTTACAGCATTCCTGCCCTTGGATCCAGCTGTTGCTGCCCTTGCTTTGCTATAAGACATGTTGGTTTTCTTTTGGCATAAGCAACTTCAGGCTGGTTTTCTGTTCCCTGCAGCCAGAATCTAACAAATAAGGAGGAACGTGGACACAACTTAGCAAGATGGTGGAGCAAGACACTGAGCTCCTTTGGTTCCATCTGCACACTGAGCCAACAACTAGATGTACTGCAACTCTTCCTGAAAATGACCCGAAGACTGGCAGAACAGATCTTCCGCAGCGGGTCACAGAGAGAAGGTCACATCACAAAGGATGCAAGTGGGGAGAGGTGGTGGGGAACCAGCCCCCCCAGTGTGACTAATCGCCAACAAGAGAGATATTACAAGCATGGAAGAGTGAGGGGTCGGACCACAAGCTGGGCATCCATGGCCCTGGAGATCTAGATTGGAAAGACAAGTCCCCATAATGTCTAGCTTTGAAAATCAGCAGGGCTCAACTCCAGTAGCTTTAAAAATTAGTGGGGCTTAATTCATGGAGCTTTAAAAACCAGCAAGGCTTAACTCTAGGAGAGACTGAGGGCAATAGGAAACTGAGCCTCCACCCTTAAAGAGCCAGCGTGCCAAATAAGACTATGAGCTGATTTTTCAGCAGAACTTTGCCAGATATATTCAAAATGCTGAAAGAAAAAAACCTACAAACAAGAATGCTTTCCCTGGTAAGATGTTCATTCAGAATGGAAGCAGAGATAAAGATTTCCCAGACAAACAACAGTTAAAGGAGTTCATTACCACTTGGCTAGCCTTACAAGAAATGTTAAAGGAACTTCTTTACGTGTAAAGAAAGGGCCACAACTGGAAGTAAGAAAATTACAAAAGAAAAAAAAATTACCAGTAAAAGCAAACAATAATAAAGGTAGAATGGAGGTTAAAGGACAAAGTAGTAAAGTCAAGGCATACACAAAATAAGAAGATATAAAATAGGACATCAGATACATAAAACATGGAGGAAGGAGTAAAAAATAAATAGTGCTTTTATAAAGTGTTCAGATTTTAGCAACCATCAACTTAATATAGACTACCACACAAAAAGATGTTGTATATTAGCCCTGTAGTCGCCACAAGCCAAAAACCTTAATAGATAAACAAAAAAAAAAAAAGAGAGAAAAGAATCAAGCATAACACTAAAGAAAAGTAAATAAATCACAAGGGAAGAGAGCAAAAGAAAGGAATACAGAAGAACTACAAATATAACCAGAAACAATGAACAAAATGGCAATAAGTACATACTTACAGTAATCACTTTAAATGCAAGTAGACTAAATGCTTAAGTCAAAATCTTTAGGGTGACCAAATGGATAAAAAAGCAATACTCATCTGTATGCTGTCTATAGAGATTTCAGACTTAAAGTCATACACAGACTGAGAGTGAAGGGATGGAAACAGATATTTCATGCTCGTGGAAGCCAAAAAATGCAGGGGTAGCGATACTCATATCAAAGAAAATAAACTTTAAAACAAAGACTTTGGCAAGAGACAAAAGTCATCATTACATGAAGATAAAGGGATCATTCAAGAGGATATAACAACTGTAAATATCTATGCACCCAATGTAGGAGCGATAATATATAAAGCAAATATTAACACACGAAGGGAGAAACTGACAGAAGTGCAATAACTGTAGAAGACTTTAACACCCCACTTACACCGATGGATAGATCATCTGATGAGAAAACCATCCAAGCAACAGTGGCTTTGAATGACACACTAGTGCAGACAGACATAGAAGACATATACAGAACATTCTATCCAGGGGCGCCTGGGTGGCTCAGTTGGTTAAGCGACTGCCTTCGGCTCAGGTCATGATCCCGGAGTCCCGGAATCGAGTCCCACATCGGGCTCCCTGCTCGGGGGGGGAAGCCTGCTTCTCCCTCTCTCACTCCCCCTGCTTGTGTTCCCTCTCTAGCTGTGTTTCTCTCTGTCAAATAAATAAAAATATTAAAAAAAGAACATTCTATCCAAAAAGAGAATATTCTCTCTTCAAGTGCACAGGGAATACCTTCTAGTTTGGATCACATGTTAGGCCACAAAACAAGTCTCAATAAATTAAGAAGACTGAAATCATATCAGGCAGCTTTACTGACCATGAAAGTATGAAACTCGAAATTAATTACAAAACACAAAAATGGAAGAAACACAAATATGTGGAGACTAAATAACATGGTACTAAAGAAATAATAGATCAACAAAAAAAGTCAAAGAGCAAATGAAAAAATAGCTAGAGACAGATGAAAATAAAAACACAACAGCTCCAAATCATTGGGATATGGCAGAAGAGGAAAGTAAATAGTGATACAGGACTACCTCAAGAAACAAGAAAATCTCAAATAGCAATCTAACTTCACAGCTAAAGGAATTACCAAAAGGAGAACAAACAAAACCCCAAGTTAACAGAAGGAAGGAAATAATAACGATCACAGCAGAAATAAATGACAGAGACTGAAGAAAAAAATAGAAAAGATCAGTAATACAAAGAAGCTGGTTCTTTGAAAAGATAAATAAAAAAGATAAACCTTTAGCCAGATTAATCAAGAAAAAAGACAGAATACTTAAATCAATAAAATCAGAAATGAAAGAAGAGAAGTTATAACTGACACCACAAACATACCAAGGGTTTTAAAGGATTGATATAAAAAAATGACATGCCAACAAACTGAACAGCCTAGAAGATACAGATAAATTCCTAGAAACATACAATCTCCCATTACTGAATCAGGAAGGAATTAGAAAATATGAATGGAACAATTACTAGTGGTGAAATTGAATAAATAATGAATGAACAAAAGTCCAGGACCAGAGGGCTTCAGAAGTGTATTCTACCAAACATTTAAGAAGAATTAGACTTCTTAAACTATTGCAAAAAATTGAAGAGGAAGGAATGCTTCCACATTTATTCTATGAGGAAAGGAATATTCTGATTAAAAAAAACCAAAGACACTACAGAGAAACAGAAAATACAAACCAATATCTTTGATGAACACAGATGAAAAAATACCCAACAAAATATCAAACTAAATTCAACAATACATTAAGAAGATCACTCACCTGGATCAACTGAGATTTAATCCATTGATGCAAGGATGGCTCAATATATGTATATAAATCAAGATGATACAGCACATTAAAAAAATGAAGGCTAAAAACATATGATCATCTCAATAGATGTAGAGAAAATATTTTGCAAAACTCAACATCCATTCATGATAAAAATTCTCAACAAGGTGAGTGTAGAGGGAACATAATAAAGTCCATATATGACAAACCCATAGCTAACATCATGCTCCATGATGAAAAGCTGAAAGCTTTGGAAAAGACATCCAAATTGGAAGGAAAAAGTAAAATGTCACTATTTGCAGATGACATGATATTATATATAGGAAATCTTAAAGACCAAAAAACTGTTAGAACGAACAAATGAATTCAGTGAAGTGGCAGGATACAAAATCAATATACAGAAATATGTTGCAGTTCTATATACTAATAATGAAATGGCAGGATATAAAATAAAGAAAATAATTCCATTTACAATTGTCTCAAGGAGGATAAAATACCTAAGGATGAATTTAACCAGGGAGATGAAAGACCTGTACTCTGAAAATTATAAAACAGTGATGAAAGAAATCAAAGATGACACAAATAAATGGAAAAACATACCATGCTCATGGATTGGAAGAATAAATATTGTTAAAATGTCCCCACTATACAAAGTAAACTATAGATTTAATGCAACCCTATAAAAAACAACCACCACTACCACCACCAATAGTATTTTTCACAGAACTAGAACAAAAAATCCTAAAACTTGAATGGAACCACAAAAGCCCCTGAATACCCAAAGCAACCTTGGGGAAGAAGAACAAAGCTGGAGGTATCACAATCCTAGATTTCAAGCTATACTATAAAGCTATAATAATCAAACCAATATAGTACCAGGACAAAAACTGAACAGAATTGAGAGTTCAGAAGTAAACCCACCCGTACATGTCAATTTATTTACAACAAAGGAGGCAAGAATATACAATGGGAAAAAGAAAGCCTTTTCAATAAATAGTGCTAGGAAAACTGGACAGCAACATGCAAAGAATGAAACTGGACCACTCTCTTACACCACACACAAAAATAAATTCAAAATGGATTAAAGATCTAAATGTCATAGCTGAAAGTATAAGACCTCTGGAAGAAAATGCAGGAAGTGATCTCTTGGATATAGGTCTTAGCGATATTTCTCTGGATCTGCTTCCTTGGGCAAGGGAACCAAAAGTAAAAGGAAACAACTGGGACTATATCAGACTAAGTGAAGGAAAGCATCAAGAAAAGGCAACCCCATGGAATGGGAGAAGATATTTGCGACTGATACATCTGATAAGGGGTTAGTACCCAACACAAGAAAAGAATTCCTATAACTTAACAACAAAAACCCAAATAATTTGATTTAGAAAAAAGCACAAGACCTGAACATTTTTCCAAAGAAGACATAGCGATGGCCAACAGACACAGGAAAAGGTGCTCAACATCGCTCATCTATTAGGGAAATGCAAATAAAAACTACAATGATATCACCTCACATTTGTCAGCATTTGATAGCTACTATCAAAAAGACAAAAAGGAACAAAGGTTGGTGAGAATGTGGAGAAAAGGGAACCCTTGTGCCCTGTTGGTGGGAATGTAAATTGGTCCAGCCACTATGGAAAATAGTATGGAGGTTCCTGAAAAAACTGAAAATAGAAGTACCATACAATCCAGGAATTATAATTCTGGATGTTTACCTGGAAAAAATGAAAACACTAATTGGAAAAGATATATACACCCCTATGTTTATTGCAGCATTATTCACAATAGCCTGGATATGGAAGCAATCCAGGTGTCCATCAATAGATGAATAAAGAAGTGGTATATATATATAATTTATATGGTATATAAACATCTATCTATCTATCTATCTATCTATCTATCTCTATATATATATATTTACACACACACACCCTGAAATGTTACTCAGCCATAGAAAGAATGAAATCTTGCTACTTGTGACAATATGAATATAGAGGGTATTATGCTAAATGAAATAAGCCAGACAGAGATTTCACTTACATGTGGAATTTTAAAAACAAATGTTCAAAGAAACACACAACAACAACAATAAAAAAGAGTAACAGACTCTTCATGATAGAGAACAAGTGGCTGTCAAAGGTGAGGGATGTGTAGGGATAGGCAAGATGGGTAGAGGAGATGGAGGAGTACGAACTTCCAGTCACAAAATAAATAACCCAAGGGATGAAAAGTACAGCACAGGGAATACAGTCAATAATGCTGTGAGCATTACTGAGGTGAGCATTTCATGATGTTTATAACTGCTGAAGCACTCCGGTGTATACTGGAGTATATAAAATACATCAATTTTACATCAATCAAAAACTAAAAAATTAAAATAAATATGCAACAAAGAGGGGTGTGGCAGCAACAGCCAGCCCTGTGACCTAGCTGGTAGGCTTTCAGACCTAGCATGATTCCCTATTGCATCTCCCCTGCCAGTTAGAAGTTTGCATTCTTTTATAAACTTACCTCAGATCACGTGTCTAACTGAAATATCTACCTGAACTGTTTTCTCTTTCATAAATGTTAAATTACAGTAGACTAACATTGACACTTTGCCTATGTGGCAGGAGACATATTTGATATTTTTTGGTATTTTTTTAAATTAATTTTTATTTTTTCCATCACTCAGCCACCCTATCCCTCCCCTTTCCCCTCATCCTACCCCCCCCAGCAAATCTCAGTTTGTTTCCTGAGATCAAGAGTCCACTGGTTTAAATGTTAATCCCATCTAGAGAAGATATTTGCAAATGACATATCAGATAAAGGGCTAGTATCTAAAATCTATAAAGAACTTATCAAACTCAACACCCAAAGAACAAATAAGAAATGGGCAGAAGACATGAACAGACATTTCTGCAAAGAAGACATCCAGTGGCCAACAGACGTATGAAAAAGTGCTCAACATCCCTCAGCATTAGGGAAATACAAATCAAAACCACAGTGAGAAACCACCTCACACCAGTCAGGATGGCTAAAATTAACAAGTCAGAAATGACAGATGTTGGTGAGGATGCAGAGAAAGGGGAACCCTCCTGCCCTGTTGGTGGGAGTGCAAGCTGGTGCAGCCACTCTGGAAAACAGTATGGAGATTCCTCAAAAAGTTGAAAACAGAGCTACCTTATGACCCAGCAATCACACTAGTATTTACCCTAAAGATACGAATGCAGTGATCCGAAGGGGCATATGTACCCGAATGTTTACAGCAGCAATGTTCACAACAGCCAAACGATGGAAAGAGCCTAGATGTTCATCAACAGATGAATGGATAAAGAAGATGTGGTATGTATGCACACACACACACACACACACACACACAGAGGAATACTATGCAGCCATCAAAAGGAACGAAATCCTGCCATTTGCAATGACGTGGATGGAACTGGATCCTATTGGGCTGAATGAAATAAGTCAATAAGAGAAAGACAATTATCATATGATCTCTCTGATATGAGGAATTTGAGAGGCAGTGTGGGGGTGTGTGTGTCATGGGGGGTAGGGAGGAAAAAAATGAAAGAAGATGGGTCCAGGGAGGGACACAAACCATAAGAGACTCTTTTTTTATTATTAATTTTTATTTTTTCCATAACCCAGCCACCATATCCCCCCTCCCCACTCCGCAGCAACCCTCAGTTTGTTTCCTGGGATTAAGGGTCTCTTATGGTTTGTCTCCTTTCCTAGTCTCATTTTGTTTTGCTTTCCCCCCCAACAACCCCCTGCCCTGTTAGTGACTCTTACTCTCAAGAAACAAACTGAGGGTTGCTGAGGGATGGGGAGGGAGGGGTAGGATGGCTGGGTTATGGACATTGGAGAAGGTATGTGCTATGTGAGTGCTGTGAATGGTGTAAGACTGATGATTCACAGACCTGTAACCCTGAAGCAAATGATACATTATATGTTATTTTTTTAAAAAAAATGTTAATCCCATCTTAAAGTTACCTTCACAGCAACATCTAGACTGGTGTTTAACCAGGCCAACTACAACTGCTGACCCATGAAGCTGGAAAGACTCCTCTAGTTTAAGGTTATACCTAAAAAAGACTACATGGATTTTTAGTAAGTATTCCACCCAAAAGATTTCCACACTCCACATTTTTTTGGTTTAAACGATGTCAGACACATTTATTTATTATAGAAAGCTTTTTATGATATTCAATATACTGGGAATCTCCTAAGCAGGGACAACAGTTTGTGGTGATCTCTGAATCACATAATCATATAATCTTTTTTGTGTGAAAGTCATATCTCTGAACCAGTGTTTCCTGATGCAGACACAATGATCAAAATCAATCTCTCTTTTTTTGCAGCTGAGGAAACTGAGGCACAGTGAGGTGAAGGTCCTTGGGTCACAAGAGTTGGTGGCAATTACAGACCCAAGTTTATTGACTTCAGTATTCTTGCCAAATGCATGTAAAACACAGTGGTGCAGATTGGAGCTTTTCCTAGGTAGGTGTTTGCGCTGGGTCAGGCCACTGAGATTGATTCTGTGACTGTCCAACATTTCCATAGACGGGGGTTAGGCCTGATTAGAGTAGATGGTTACATGGCAGAAATGACAGCTCAGTAGGCTTTGTCTGGATGAAGATTGTGTGTGTAGATTACCAGCTGGCAGAATCTTCTTTTTTCCCTGGGGTCTACTTCTCTAGAGATAGCCCAGTGGCCAGCAGGGGAGAGGGTGAGTGGATCAAACTTGGGGTTTTAGGCAATTACCTCTATTTGCTGTATTTTGAGCATGAAGATGATAGGAATTTCCATCTAGTTGAATACATGATAAGAAAGGTTATGAATCAATGATGGCATGTCACTTAGCTATCAGAGTTAAAATTAGTAGGATATCTCCAGAAGTTCTTTATCAGGAAAGTAAAAAATCATTCTTATATTGATTTGTTTTCTTTGGCCATTGGCTTGGGCAGAGGATATAAAAGCTATGATTTCAGATTTGTTATATACACACATACATATACACTATATTTATGTGTATACATATATGTACATGTTCTACATATACTATATTACATATATGTACACACATGTGCTTTATATGTATTATAATATACATAACAGATAATACATATGTATATATATAAAAATATGTATATATAACCCCCCAGTGTGTGAATTTCTTGGATTCATTTTTATCCTTACATTAAAGCTTCCTGGAAACTCTTTGCTGATCCCATGTCAGATAACATCATATAATCTTGTACATATTTTCTTCTTTGATAGAAGAATCAAATATAAGTGTCAATACCTAATCTATTATATCATGTGCCCTAATCCTCTCAGAAAACTGTAGTTAGGACTGGGACATACACTAAAACCATAAAATCATTCCACAGGGTCAAGCTAGTGTTGCAAAGAGTCTGAAATGGCTTGCAGTAGTACTTCAGAAACTAATCTTGAAAATCTATGCCTCTTTCTTTCCTCACTTATGATTGGTATGGGCCCCTGATTTGCCCCCGGATCTTCATAATTTTCCTGAAGTTCTTCCCCTGGGGTTAAGAGAATTTGCATATTTAATAACCATGCCATATTCTTGTTGGGCTTCTCGCCGCTGTATCCTATCTGAAACAACCATGGTTTCTGAAAAATGCAGTGGAATAGACGCCGTAAGCCCAGGTGCTTTCCTTGAACCTGGTGTCCTAGGTTGGGTTTCCTTGTAGCAGGATCTGGGGCGGGGATTCCTGCTCCAGAGATTTCCTGTGGGAGTGATCTCTGGTGAACCCTGTAGGGGAGCAAGGGAAGATGGTACAGAAAAGAAAGCTCAATAAGATGTGGTTTCAGCTGAAGTCTGGCCTGTCTGATCCCATGGGGAACTCTGGAGCAAGGATGGCACCATAAAATGGACAAAAATTGAGGCTTTGGGTTTTTGTTTTGTTTTGTCTTGATAGCCCTGAATCCCTTAGTTAACAACGGCAGGTCACCCAGGGGAGAGTGTGACCACTCAGCTATTTCTGGGCAAGGCGCATCACAGCAGTTTCCTCCATCCGGGGCAGCAGCGAGCGAAACGCGCACTGCTCTAGTAAAGGCCATCTGGGTAGGTCACCGAGCATGTCTGTTATACCTGGGCAGACTTCCTGTCCCGAATCCCTGCATCCCTTCTCATTCTGCTGACCTTAGCGGAACTACCTGGAAAGAACCATAAACGCATCATGTACTATACTCTCTTGAGTTCAGAAAAAATAGTCAGCTCTTGGTATTCAGCTCTGCTCTGTACCCTGACCTGTCAACTACAGGCCCTAACTTTGAATCCCACAGTTTGCCCTCACATCCTCAAACCTTTAAACTTGCTCATCTTTTCTAGGTTTAAGAGCTCTTTACTTGCTTGATGAGAGTTTCTACTCACCAGTTTTGCTCCTGGTGGGGCAGTATATTAGTTATTGATTGCTAGGTAATAAATTACCCCCAAAATTAGTAGCTTTAAACAATAATAAATGTTCATTTTCTTGTAGTTTTCATGTCCTGGCTGGGCTTTTGGTTCAAGATATATATATATATTTGCAAGGAATTTCTTCCGATGCTGACTGGGGCTACAGCCATTTGAATGCTTCATCGGAAGTGCAGTGTTGCCTCAATGGCGGCCTGGTCACATGGCTGGCAAGTCGGTGCTGGTGCTGGCGGCAGGCTTCCGATACTCCCCAGACGGACCCAGCACAGGGTTGCTTCGGCGTTCTCATGGCATGGCAGCTAGCCTCACCCAAAAAGCATAATCCAACAGAACAAGGACAATTTCCAATGGCTTTTATGGCCTATCCTCAGAAGTTGCACATTGTTGTTTTAACAACTGGTCACATGGTCCAGCTCTGATTCACTGGGAAAGAGAGCACACAGTGTGTGAACGGAAAAGAAGAAAAGGATCAAGGGCCATCAGAGAGTCTGGCTACAAGAGGGTAGTATATTCCTATATTCCTTCTCAGTACTTTCCTGCCTTCCCCCTCCGCCTGTTGGGCACGAATATGGTGGCTCTTTATCTGTCTACCCATAATTCTTCATTGTTTATCTTTGATATTTCTCAAGACTGCTACTTGAATTGAAGCATGCAGGATGTGAAACCAAAAGTTTATTTAAATTAATTGCTAGCGCAATTGCACTACTGGGCATTTGCCCCAAAGATACAGATGTAGTGAAAAGAAGGGCCATATGTACACCAATGTTCATCGCAGCAATGGCCACAATCGCCAAACTGTGGAAAGAGCCAAGGTGCCCATCAACAGATGAATGGATAAAGAAGATGTGGTACATATATACAATGGAATACTATGCCTCCATCAGAAAGGATGAATACCCAACTTTTGTAGCAACATGGACTGGATTGGAAGAGACTATGCTGAGTGAAATAAGCCAAGTAGAGAAAGTCAAGTATCACATGGTTTCACTTACTTGCGGTGCATGAGGGGTAACCTGGAGGACAGTGGGAGAAGGAAAGTAAATGGGAACTAGGGTAATCCAGGGAGAAAAAAATGAAACAACAGAGACTTTGGACACAGAAACAAACTGAGGGACTTGGAGGGAGGGGTGGAGGGATGGGAGAGCCTGGTGGTGGGTACTGGGGGCACCTATTGTGTGGAGCACTGGGTGTGGGGAATGGGGAATGAATCTTGGAACACTGGAAAAAACATTTAAGTAACAATAAAAAAAATGTAAAAAAAAAAAAAAGAAGCAGAAGGGAATGTTTATAGTATGATACCTGAGATTAACTAATAAAGACCCATAGCAAAAAAAAAAAAAAATCAATGAGGTAAACCCTGAGACTCTGGTAAATAAATGGGCAAAACCCATGCATGTTTACTTTACCAAAAACACAAGACAAATAATTAATAAATGTTGGGAAAGTAAATAAAATAAAATAAAATAAAATAAATAAATTAATTAATTAGTTGCTAGCAACTTCTAAGCTTTCAGAGCTATCAACTAGCATTGGAGGAGTTGGTGCCAACCCTGTGTTCTCCTCATCTCTAAGTTCCATGATTATATAATCTTCAGTTATGCCTACTTCTGGCCTTCATTATTTCCTGGAAAGTCCTCATTTATAAAGCCTTTCTGTCTTCCTGTAGCTATTCCTCTGTTCTCTCCCAGGGTCTTCAACCATCCAGTCTAGAGCTTTGTCTACTTAACCACAGAGATTCCACAATGAAATCTCTTTCCTGCCAGCTGGCAATGCTGAGGAATGGCTGTCGTTGAGCCTGAACTGGAATTGCAAAAGTAGACAGGTTAGTAGGGGGAAGCTAGAGCTGGACAGCAGAGAGGCCCCATCTCTGAAGAAAGCAGAGCTTCTGGCCCAAAGCTAGCTTCTGTGATGCCAAATGTCAAGGAAGACTGATTTTTTCTTTCACTGTAGGTGGATCTAATAGAGTTGTAAAATTCTGATTGCACAGACAGAAGTACCACACAAAGTTTATATAAGGCTCTTCACTTATCCACACGGGGTTTGAGTCATTAATGAGAATTTGGTGAAGCCTGACCACTCTACTGTCTGTGGGCCTCATTCTCTTCCCACTTCTGTGATATTTTTCAACACTTATGAGACAGAAAAATAGTTCTACTTTCACAAGTAATACTCCCAACCCTGCTAGCTGGCTTACAAATGTGTCATTGGTCACTAGAGGAAAAGAAAGGAAGAGTGTATGTTCCTTCTTGGTTCAAAACAAATCTCAACTAGAGATAATAAATATTTTAGGCTTTCCAGGCCACATAGGTCTTTGTGACATAGTCTTTCTTGTTTGTGTTTGTTTACAACTCTTTAAGAACTTAAAGACACATCTCAGCTCTGAGGGTTGTATAAACACGGGTCTGGAGGAATTTGGCCCATGAACTACAATTTGGAAACCCACACTATGGCAAGCAACTTACAAATGTGGCAACGGCTCATATAAAATTGGGGGCGAAAACCCACTTAAATACAAGTCATGGCCATTTTAAAAGCAGATATGCTGATTACTTGAAATAGCTACTATAATCTCAAAATAAATAGGAAGTGTCTTGCTAAAAACAGGCTCATTCAGTGAAAAGGATGAGGAATTACTTGGTAACAGAACTTATTGTCCCAAACAGGACACAGTTGGTCACATTATTAAGATGTGACCACATTATTAAGACCATATTGATGTGAGCATGTACGATTATTGTACATAAAATTCTACGATAAGAAGCAGTACCAGAAACTGAAAAGTTTCCAAACCCTCAAGCAGTATCGATGACACATTACATGAACCTGAAGAGCTTTGGCGAAATAAATTGAAAGACCAAACAGCTTTTTTATCTAGACTGATGAAGCAGCAGATTTTACCAATAAATGCCATGCATTGGTAAGATATGCAAGTAATTGTAAAATTCAAGAACAGAAAGTACTGTCTACACCAAGTGATGGCCAAGATATAATTAACGTTTAGCCTTCCTATCTACAAACAAAAGGTCTCTCTTGGGAGAACTGTGTTGATTTTTGTACTAATGATCCCTTGCTAATGATTGATTCTATGAAAGCTTTTACATCTTGCTTAAAAAAAAATGTCCCTGCATTGTCATAATACACTGTCTTCTTCCCAGGGAAGTGCTATTTTCAAACACTCTTGGAGACGAAATAAAAGAAAGTTTAGGATGATGATATAAAAGCTAACTTTGATATAAAAAACTATTCACGTGAGCATATAAAACGTGGGAAAACCTAGATGGCCTCATAAATATCATGTCATACACATATATTTGGTGATTTGCTAGAAGACGAGTTTTCAACAGGGTTTTTAAGCTTAAAGATGAAATTTAGAAGTGCTTTCAAGATCACATTGGCCAGATTTTACTAAGTGCTTTAATGGCTGTGCAAATACAGCCTCCTCAACAGGTGATTTTCATTGTGTGAACTAGTTGAACATCAAGTTTCTGCAAGATTCTGAAGAAAGTATTTTCTTTGTATTTGATTTCAAGTGACAAAATTCCTGAATTTAAAAGATAACTGAGAGGGATTTCTGATTAGGTGATGTTGGAATAAGACCCTTCTGGAAAAATCCCCTGCAATAAACAACTATAAAATCTGGACAAAAAAATGATGTGAAGATATTGGGGAGAGAATAGAAGCAGAGAGACACTGGTGAGGAATAAATACTTGGAGGAGGGGAGCTGTACAAAATAACTTTCCATGTTTGTTGCTTTTAGTCTGGGTACACAGCCAGTGCAAGATGGTGAAGGTGTCACCAGGAAATCTACTCTCTTTAGTGGGAAATCATAGACAATGAAGAGAGTTGAAATATCCCAGAAGAGGAGACAGAAAGAACATTCACAAATTTTATCTACCAGTTTCTCTGACTTATTCCTCAACCACATACACATAAAATAGACTCGAGTCATCTGAGATTGGAGTTGCCATGCAAGAAACAGAGTTACATAAGCAAAAGAAAATCACTGGTTGATGAAAAAAACAAAATAAAGAATTTGTACAACTTACCACTCACTAACTCCAGGATAAATACAAAATGTAAAGAACCATGAAAATTAAACACATCCTCAAGAGAAAAGAAAACCGTTCAACTGAGTACTTAAGAGCAACTAGATACTCGAGAGAGCAGACAAGGACTCTTAAAAAGCTATTATAATAGTCATCAATGAAGTAAAACAAAATATAAGCTCAATATATGAGAAAAACAGAAAAATTCAAAAGAAATAAAAATAAAGCAAAATAAAAATTCTAGGACGGAAAAATATCATATCTGAAATTAAGAATTCACTGAATGGACTTAGCTGGAGATAACAGGGTAAGTGAACTCAAAGATCAACAGTAATTCTCATTTTCTTACTATTCTTTCTTTTTTTTCTCTGCTCAGCTTGGTTGCTTTTCATTATCCCATCCTTCAGGGAGCTGATCCATTCTTCTACCTCTTCTAATCTGCTATTGTACCTTTTATTCCAGTTATTGAGTTCTTTTTCTCTGATTGGTTCCTTTTTATATTTTCTATCTCTGTTGAAGTTCACACTGAGGTCCCCTACTCTTTTCTCAAGTCCAGGGAGTATCCTTAGGACCACTGTTTTGGATTCTCTATTAGGTATATTGATTATCTCCATTTCATTTAGCTTTTCTTCCTGTCAGAATGGCTAAAATAAAAAATACAAGAGATAAGAAGTGTTGGCAGGGATGTGGAGAAATAGGAACCCTCGTGCACTGTTGGTGGAAATGCAAACTGGCACAGCCACTGTGGAAAACTGAGTTTCCTCAAAAATTAAAAATAAGAATTACCATTTGATCCAGTAATTTCACTAGTACTTAATGAAAAGAAAACCATTAATTCAAAAAGACATATGTGTTTATTGCAGCACTATTTACAATAATCAGAAGATGAAAGCAATATAAGGGTCCATTGATAGATGGAAATGCAAACTGGCACAGCCACTGTGGAAAACTGAGTTTCCTCAAAAATTAAAAATAAGAATTACCATTTGATCCAGTAATTTCACTAGTACTTAATGAAAAGAAAACCATTAATTCAAAAAGACATTTGTGTTTATTGCAGCACTATTTACAATAATCAGAAGATGAAAGCAATATAAGGGTCCATTGATAGATGAATGGATAAAGAAGATGTGGTATGTATACACAATAGTATACTACTCACCCATAAGAAAGGATGAAGTCTTGCCATCTGCAACAACATGGACAGACTGAGAGGGTATAATGCTAAATGAAATATGTCAGTCAGAGAAAGACAAATACCATACGATTTCACTCATATGTGGAATTTAAGAAACAAAACAAACAAAGAAAAAAAACAGATCCTTAAATACATAGAAGAGACTGGTAGTTGCCAGCTGGGAGGGATAAATGAAACAGATAAAAGGTAGTAAGAGTACATTTATTTGATGAACACTGAGAAATGTATAGAATTTTTGAATTATTATCCTGTAAACCTGAAAGAAATATAACACTATTATACTTCAAAAAACAAAAACAAAAACAGAAACAAAAACACCCAGTAGTTATGATCCAATGTGAACACAAAGAAAAAAGATTGGAAGAAAAGAACATAAACTTTTACATAAATACCAAATGCTCTAACACCTGTAAAATAGGAATCTCAAAAGAAAGGAAAAAAAGTTTAACAAAAAATGGCACGCAGCATTGGGTGCTGTAAGTAAGCAATGAGCTAGAGGAGGAGCAAGATGGCAGAGGAGTAGGAGACTTAGGTATCATCAGGTCCCAGGAGTGCAGCTAGATATCAAGTCAGTTGGAACACCTACAAACTCAACAGGAGACCAAAGAGAAGAAGAGCAGCAATTCTAGGAACAGACAAGCGACCACCTTCTGGAAGGTAGGATGTGCGGGGAAGTGAATCTGAGGCGACATTTGGGAAGACAGACTGCGGGGAGAGGGGCCAGCTCCCGGCCAGGAGTGGGGCATAAAATTGGAACCTTTCGAAGTCGGCTCCCCTGAGGGACGGGCCCCAGAGGGTAAGCGGGGGTGTAGAACGCTCGCTGGGACGTGTGGTCTCAGGCCCCCACGAGAAGGGCCCGGGGTGCCTAAGCACAGCAAAGCTCCCAGGGATTGGAATGGGGAAGCCGGCTGCAGGGATGGAGCCGAGGAGGGGCTCTCAGCTTGGACTTACCTTCAACCGTGATCCGAGGCACAGTCGGGCCACTGCTATTCCGGCAGGGACCCCACAGGTGGCAGATTCGGGGAGAACCCCTCCTTCCTCCACCAGGAGCAGTGGCACAGGAGCACGCTGCAGGAATCTGCTGGGTTTGGAGACTCCACACGGGGCCGCGTGCCAGAGATAGAAACACTCGGTCACAGGCCGGGTGAGCGGAGCGGGGCTGGAAACCAGGGAGACGGGTGTGACTGACTGCTTTTCCCTGGGGGTGCCCTGAGGAAGGGGGGCTGAGCTCTCAGTTCCTCTGGGCTGGAGACTAGAAGGCCGCCATCTTCATTCCCAGCCTCCAACGCTGTACGGAAAGCGGTCAGGGAACAAAAGCTCCCAAAGCCAACCTGAGCGGATTGCGTAGCCTGGCCCCTGGCAGGGGCGGGGCACTTCCGCCTCCCGGCAAAGACACCTGAGAATGGCTGCAACAGGCCCCTCCCCCAGGGGATCAGCGAAAGCATCTGGCCAAGACCAAGTTCTCCGGATTTAGGGGAATGTGCCACATAGAATTCTTTTTCCCCATGATTCTTTAATATTTCAAAGTTAAATTTTTAAATTTTTTTTCTTATTCTATTAAAAATTTTTTTTTCTTATTTTAATGTTTTTAAACTATTTTATCAATACCTTTTTTAAAAAATATCTTTTAGGGGCGCCTGGGTGGCTCAGTTGGTTAAGACTGCCTTCTGCTCAGGTCATGATCCCGGAGACCAGGGATCGAGTCCCACATCGGGCTCTCTGCTTGGCAAGAAGCCTGCTTCTCCCTCTCTCACTCCCCCTGCTTGTGTTCCCTCTCTCGCTGTGTTTCTCTCTGTCAAATAAATAAAATCTTAAAAAAAAATCTTTAAAAATTTTCATTGATTTAGTCATATTCTGTCCCTTCATTGTTTTTTATATATATATTTTTTTTTTCTTTCTTTAAAATTTTGGGATACAGTTTCTTCTAATAGAATAAAATATACCCTAAATTTAGTGCATGGCTTTGTTCTAGTCTCAGCCTCATCACATTATTTCCTTTTTTTTCTCTTCTCTTTTTTCAATCAACTTTTTATCTTAATATTCCTTTTTTTAGAATCCTTTCTAATTTTCATCTTTACAGTTATATTCCATCCCTTCATCATGTATAGCCTTATTTTTGTACATATATAAGTTTTTCTTTCTTTAAAATTTGGGAGGCAATTCTTTCTAACAGAACAAAATATACTCAAAATCAAGTCTGTGTCTCTGTCTATTCACCAGTCTAATCATATATATATATATATAGAGAGAGAGACAGATAGCTATATATCGATATAGATATAAATATAGATTTTTTATTTTCTTCTCCCCCCAGTTTCAGATCTCTTCTGTTTGGTTAGTGTGTATTTTGCTGGGGTTGTCACTACCCTTTTAGTATTTTGTTCTCTTATTCATCTATTCTTATCTGGATAAAATGTCAAGGTGGAAAAAGTCACCTCAGAAAAAAAGAACAAGAGGCAGTACTAATGGCTAGGGACCTAATCAATAGGGACATTAGTAATATGTCAGAATTACAGTTCAGAATGATGATTATCAAGGTGCCAGCTGGGCTCAAAAAAAAAAAACAAAAAAACTATGGAAGGTTGCCTCGGTGGCTCAGTGCATTAAAGCCTCTGCTTCCAGCTCAGGTCATGATCTCAGGACCCTGGGATCGAGGCCTGCATCGGGCTCTCTGCTCTGCAGGGAACCTGCTTCCTCCTCTCTCTCTCCCTGCCTCTTTGTCTACTTGTGATCTCTCTGTCAAATAAATGAATAAAGTCTTTAAAAAATATGGAAGATATTAGAGAATCCCTTTCTGGAGAAATAAAATCCCTTTCTAGAGAAATAAAAGAACTAAAATCTAACCAAGTCAAAATCAAAAAAAGCTATTAATGAGGTGAAATAAAAATGGAGGCTCTTACTGCTAAGATAAATGAAGTAGAAGAGAGAATTAGTGATACAGAAGACCAAATGATGGAAAATAAGCTGAGAAAAAGAGAGACAAACAACTACTGGATCATGAGGGGAGAATTCAAGAGATAAGTGATACCATAAGATGAAACAATATTAGAATAATTGGGATCCCAAAAGAAGAAAGAGAGAGAGGGGCAGAAGGTATATTGGAGCAAATTATAGCAGAGAATTTACCTAATTTAGAGAAGGGAACAAGCATCAAAATCTAGGTGGCACAGAGAAACACCCTCAAAATCAATAAAAACAGGTCTGCACCCCATCATATAATAGTAAAACTTACAAGTCTCAGTGACAAAGAGAAAATCCTGAAACCGGTTCAGAAGAAGAGGTCTGCAACATACAATGGCAGAAATATTAGATTGTCAGACTTATCCACTGAGACTTGGCAGGCCAGAAAGGACTGGCATGATATATTCAGAGCACTAAATGAGAAACATATGCAGCAAAGAATACTATAACCAGCTAGGATGTCACTAAAAATAGGAGAGATAAAAAGCTTCCAGGACAAACAAAAACTAAAAGAATTTGGATGTTTTAAGTAAATAATGAATCTTGGAGCACTACACTAAAAACTAATGATGTGTTTTATGGTGACTAACATAACACAATAAAAAAATAAAAAAATTGCATGTATTGGGATGAACACTGGGTGTTATATGCAAATAATGAATCATTGAACACTACGACAAAAACTTAGGATGTTCTATATATGCTGGCTAACTGAAAATAATTAAAAAATAAAATAAGAAAGTTTAAAATGTTCAAAATTGGGGAAGAAATCTTACACTTTTGGTATTTTCTCTTTTTTTCATTTCTTTTTTCTTTTTTATATATTACAAAACCAAAAGGTAATATATCAGAGCAAGTCACAATTGATGGGAAACCCAACCTGAATAACTTGAATCATTCTATCTATCTATCTATCTATCTATCTATCTATCTATCTATCTATCTATCTATCAAAGATTTTATTTATTTATTTGACAGAGAGAAACACAGCTAGAGAGGGAACACAAGCAGGGGGAGTGAGAGAGGGAGAAGCAGGCCTCCTGCTGAGCAGGGAGCCTGATGTGGGGCTCAATCCTGGGACTCCAGGATCATGACCTGAGCTGAAGGCAGTCGCTTAACCAACTGAGCCACCCAGGCACCCCTTGAATCTATATATTTTTATTAAATAAATACTAGGTAAAAATGGCAAAAAATTTCCCAAATTTGATAAAAGGTTGAAATTTATAGATAAAACATGTTTCAAGGGACATCAAATAGAATTAAGTAGAACAATCTGACATTAAGACATATCATGGCCAAACTGTTGAAAGTCAAAGAGAAAGAGCAAGTCTTTAAAGCATCCAGAGGAAAACAGCAACAGTACATTATATAAAAGGGAACAATAATTTAATTAATGACTGTGTTTTCATCTGAAACTGTAGAAGATGAAGGAAGGTGAAATATGCTTAAAGTGCTGAAAGAAAAAAAAAATCAATCCAGTTTCTATCTCCAGAGTAAAATATACTTTTAGCATGAAAATAAAATAAAGGTATTTTCAGAAGAATAAGACAAAAAGTATCATCAGCAGACCTGAACTATAAAAAATGCTAAAGGAAGTTTCTCAGGCTGAAGGTAAATAATACTGGATGGATATTTGTATCTCCACAAAAGAACAAATAACATATAATTGTAGACGTAAAAGAATATTTTTTCTTTGTTTTTTTTCCTCTTAATTTCTTTATATAAATCACATAACTCTTTAAAGAAAAGTTATAATGGTGTATAATTTATAATAAACATAGAGGAATTATATATAATAATTGTGACATAAATCATGGGGAAATTTGGAAAAATGGCTTCAAAATTTCTGTTGAGTGGTATATTTAATGTAAGTGAATTACAAGAAGTTAAGAATATAAGAGCAACTACTAAAAGGTGACATGGCTCTACTCGTGAATTATGCCAAACATTTAATGACGAACTAATATCAATTATACACAAGCTCTTCCAGAAAAGTGAAGAGGAGGGAATAATTTCCAACTCATTGGATAAGACCAGAATTACCCTCATAATAAAATCAGATAAAGACATTACAAGTAAAAACTGCAGCTCATTATCTCCCATGAAAATAGATGCAACAATTCTAAACTAATATTTATAAATCCAATATATTAAAGGGATAATATGAAGAGCAGGGTTTATCTTAGAAATGCAAGACTGGGAAGAAATCAGAGAGGGGAGATAAACCATGAGAGACTCTGGACTCTGGGAAACAAACTGAGTATTACAGAAAGGAGGGGGTTGGGGGATGGGGTAACTGTGTGATGGGTATGAAGGGGGGTGCGTGATGTGATGAGCACTGGGTGTTATATGCAGCTAATGATGTTGAACACTACATCGAAAACTAATGACGTACTATATTGGCTAACTGAACACAAGAAAAAGAAATGCAAGATTGGTTTAATTTTAAAAATTAGTATAACTCACTATTTAACACATTGAAAAGGAAAAACTATGATTATTAGAATTGATGGAAAACAAACATTTGGAAAAATTAAAAATCCATTCCTGATAAGACTCTCAACAAGGTAGCTACTATAAGACAATTCTCCCAACTTCCTAAACCTCATACTTAATGATGAAAGACTGAATGTTTGCCCCCTCAAATCAGGACAAGGGAACTATATCCATTTTTACCATTTTATTCACCATTATGCTGGGAATTCTGGTGGCAAAAGTGGCCTGGAGAGAATAGAGGATCATGTTATAAGTGGAGGCTACAACTAAATTTGGAGTGAAATTTTGGGATATGTGTGCTTTTCTTGAAATTTCCCAGAAGAACATGGGTTTGGGAGAGGCACCTGCTAAACAAAGGGACTTCACGTGGTCAAATGGGATGAGGATTTAGACTGCTGTTAAGAATATGAATCCTTGAGGGGCTCAGTCAGTTAGGTTTCCGACTCTTGATTTCGGCTCAGGTCATGATCTCAGGGTTGTGAGATCAAGCCTTGCGTCAGGCTCAGCAGGGAGTCTGCTTGAGATTCTTTCTCTCCTCTTCTCTCTGCCCCTCCCCTTCAAATAAAGAAATAAATCTTTTAAAAAAAGAATATAAAAACGTTGAAGAACTTGAACACATCTAGCTAATATTTGTATATATCGACTGACTGCTCTTACTTGAGAATAAATACTTCATGATCAAGGAGCTTGTCTTCACCTTTATTTCCTTCACTAAACTATCCTGAATACAGCAGATGCTCAGGACTATTTGCTGAGTGAATGGATGAAGGAAGGAAGGAAGGAATATATAAACAGCAACATGGACTTTTGACAAAAATATCATTAAAAGTCCTTCAAATACTCTTATTTTAGAACATTTTATAATTGGGATGATTTCCATGTTTCTCTATTGAGTACGCCACAAAATATTTTCATTATGTCTGGCACCAAAAATTATTGACACGATATTTATGGCCAACAACACCTCTGCTGTCTGATTGGCTTCAGAAGGCTAATTTTGAAAGGCCAGCTTCAAAATCCACCCGGCATACCTAAAACGAGCAGAGCAACAGAGACAATTTGTTTAATTAGGGAAGCTGTCACTAGAAACAATGCTGTAAGAGGCATGACATTGCCAGTCTTGAGCATATACTCCTGGTTCCTAGAATAGTGCCTAGAGTAAGTAAATCCTCAGTAAATATTTTTGGATAAATGCAGGAGTGATTCTTCACTAAGTTAGTAGGATAAGGATTTGTTGACCTACAGCCATTCACCCAAAATTCGTCTGCTCATCGCCCTACATGTTCCTCACAAGATAAATCCCCTTGTTGCAAGGCCTTTGAAAGCTGACCTCCCATCTGGAGGCAGGGCCATTGGAAGTGAGGAACAGTCATTTTGTTGAAATATAATTGGGAGGACTTAGGACTATTAAAATTATTCCAAAAGCAATATACATCTATTACAAGAATTCAGACATAATAAAATTACATAATGTAAAAGGTGAAAGAAAGGTTGTAGAGTCTTAGATTTTTTTGGGAATTACTGCAAAAGTAATAGTTATTGTAAGAATTCAGATGCCACAGAATTAAAGTAAAAGTTTAAAGTTTCCCTTCTCCCTTTTTTAACTGTGTTATCTTGAGAAATCACCATTGCTGCTTTGGAGTCTATCTTAGGCCTTTCTCCATGCCTAATACATGACTATAATAATAATTTTAAAAATCAGTCATGAAAGCTTTAAATAATCATACTATATCTTGAATATCCTTCCATGCTAGTGCATGTATATCAAATGCATTATTTTAATGGCTGGTCACTAATTCATTGTATAAATAGCCTGTAATTTATTTAAATTATCTCTACTGATTGACATTTGGATAGTTTCTTATTTTTTGCTATTAACTGTGCTCTAATGAAACCTACCTTTTCAAAAAATTTTTATGTGTATTTCTGTGAGATAAATTTTAAAAGTGGAACTGCTAATTCAGAAACCAGGTAGGGCTAGTACTTGAAGCAAAAGGCACAGTCCCCAGGTTCTGACTCTCTGCTGGAGAGGGTCTTGTTCTTCCCAGCAGCCATGGCAAAGAAGGAAATAGAATTGTCCACAGGATTCACTGTCCTTAGGAGAGATGTTGAAAGGCAAAACTACCTTTGGAAAGAATTAGTGGAATAAGCACTAAAGAAAGGTGAAGATCAATCAGTTCAGGTAACAGTTGACCTGTAACAAGGAAAAGTAGACCTTACCACTTTCTTTTCTTTCAGGAAAAATTGGTACAGTTTACTGGGAAGAGCCTGAGCCAGGGACAGAACTCTGGGAGGTTCCTGCTATCTACCCGCCTGACAGTATACATACTATTGCAGACTTTAGAGCCATACAGCTTTCCTGCACGTATAGGTCCGAGAGGCACGGATGCGGAAGGACGAACAGGGAAGTTAATCAAACCATCGAGCAGTAGCTTGTCCTGGGAGGTGCAGACCCCACTTACCAGCATCAAAAATAATAATGGTGAGGTCTGACCATGAGCTGGGCCCTAGGCTACACACTTTTCACAAATGGTCATGTTTAATGCTCACTCATTAAGTCCATTTTATAGATGTTGAACCAGGGAACAGAAAAGTCATTTTCCTACGGTCACAGAGCCAGGAATGGGCAATCTTAGATTTAAGTCCAAGCCTGGCAGAGAAGGCACCGATCAAGTGTGCCATGAATAAGATGGTAAGAGGAGAAAATCAAGCTAGGACAGCACTTTGCCCGTGTGAAGGGTTTGGAGCATACGACAGCGACCTGGGCGAGTCAGGAAGTCCGAGATCCTTACCAGCATTCACAGAAAAAGAGCAGGCGTCCATGCTGTGCCTGTCCAGATAGTTAAGTTCCAAAAGGTGCCACAAAAACTCTCATCACCTATTGGAAACCAGAAACAGGGTCTGATGAACAGATTGGGCTCATTTTTCCAACAGCAAAAAGAAAGAGAGGGTTTGCTTTTTAATTTGCCTTCCTTCTGCTGCTCTGCCCGTTTGGATCCCAGAGGACATGTGTTCTAAATGGTTCGTGACTCCTGCTCTCTCTGGGGATTACTGAGCGAGACTCTGAATGTCACCATAGGAAGACCTCACTGTCTTTTGCAATGTATCAACCCCCACACTTCCAATTCTTACAAGTCTATACCAAATTATTCCAAGATAGTTTACTGAATGCTTACAATTCCCAAACAAGAGACAGTTGCAGCAGAATGGAGCTCTGCTTTCAGGTTATAGTAAAATGTACACCCTCTGATTAAGGAGGGCATGTGTTGGAGTGAGCACTGGGTGTCACCTGCAAACAATGAATCATGGAACGCTGCATCAAAAACTAATGGTGTACGGTATGGTGACTAACATAACATTTAAAAAAATGTATATCCCTTATGGGCACCTGGGTGGCTCTGTCGGTTAAGTATCTGCCTTTGGCTCAGGTCATGATCCCAGGGTCCTGGGATCGAGTTCCCTACCAGGCTCCCTGCTCAGCGGAGAGCCTGCTTCTCCTTCCTCCATGCCCCCTGCTTGTGCTCTCTTTCTGTGTGTGTCAAATAAATAAATAATTTTTTTAAAAAAAATATATATTCCCTAGTTTTCTCTCTGTCTTGGAGATGACTGTGATGGGATTAGAAGAGTTACTAATTTTAATGCCACTGACAGCAAAATATAAACTGTGTGGTCGCAGGAGTCTTTGCCCTATCACTGCTTTGCTAATTGAAAAGGAAGAAGAGTGTTAACAGAGCTCTTTTGCTTTTCATTTGACGATTTATTCATTCATTTCACAAGGGGTTTATTGGGTGAGGGCCAAGCTCTTTGGTAAGTGCTGCAGATACAGAAATGAGACTCAATACCCTAAATTTCACACAACAGATCTGGCAAAGCTGTGTGTGAATTCAACTGGCAAGGTTATGTGGCAATCCGCATGGTTACATTATGCTTTCATTTTTTAGCTCCCTTTGTTCTACAGTTGCAAGGAATAAGAATTTCTTTTTGCATAGTCATAGAAAGTCCCCAGTTTCAGTCCTTAAGAATTTCATCATCCTCAAAGTTCTCATGTCCGTCAAACTATTTTATGGTGACAGCAATTGAGTGTCTCCAAAGCCATGGCCTCAGTGACCGTCTGATGCTTGGTGACCACAGATAGTAAGCAATCTGCTTGCCTTCAGCAATTCCTCTCCTGCATGCCACAGGCTGACGGTTGCAAAAAGCAGAATCAATCTCTGGTTAATTTGAAAAGAGAACAGTTGTATTAGTAGATATTCGGTAGCTTCTACAGTTCATGAGACGTCCAGAGGACTGGGTTTAGGAAATAAATAGGAGTAGTGGCTGGGCAGCTTAGATAAGCAGAATCTGTTTATAATGCAAACAGTGGCACCGCTATCATCCATACCATCCATCCTGGCTGCCACCGCAGTCCTAGACCTTCTCCGCCTCTTTGTATCTTTCAGACTCAATTTGAGGCGGGAGCAGTTAACTGGCCCAGGTCTAGTACCCCAGCCCGAGCTTCCGCAGGGCCAAGAGGACAAGTAAATGGATCATCACGAAGACTCACACAACGACAGTTTCTTCAAGACAGAAAGGAGTTCAGAAATAGCTTCCAAATCACAGATTTCCTTTACAGATAGACAGGAAGTAATCTGACCCATAAAAATATCAGAAAGCAGTTTGTGGGATGGATTATAGTGATTTGAGACTTTATGGGGACTGAAGGGAAGTGCCTTTTGAGCCTGGCATTATAGAGCTTGATAATTTACTGGATGTGAAGGAGGAGAGAGAGAGAGAGAGAGAGAGAGAGAGAGAGAGAGAGAGGAGTCAAGGACCACTCTCAAGTTTTTGGGTAGGATGACTAGGTGATTGGCTATGCTACCGATCAGAAATACCAAGAAGTGTGGTTAGATTTCAGGCCCCTCCCTCTAGGACAGGCATGGTGTGAGAGTCGAGAGACTGAACGCGGTCTTCTTTGGTTCAGCTCATAGTTGACCATCTTCCAGCTGTATGGTTTTGGATGGATGGCGTAACTCCTCTGCTTCAGGTTCCTCACCTTAAAAATGAGGGTAGTGACAATGTCTGTCTCAGAGAGTGACTCCGGCCGAAGGAGCATACACGTTAAAGGACTTGGAACAGTGCCTGACACTATTAAGTTCTCAATAAATGTTGATTAATATTGCTAGTTATTATCAATTCAGTACTCACTCCAATTAATCCAGAGAGTTTGGGGGTTTCTTTACTTTTTTAAATAATTTTTTAAAGATTTTATTTATTTATTTGACAGAGAGAAACACAGCCAGAGAGGGAACACCAGCAGGGGGAGTGAGAGAGGGAGAAGCAGGCTTCCCGCCGAGCAGGGAGCCCGATGTGGGACTCGATCCTGGGTCTCTGGGATCATGACCTGAGCCGAAGGCATATGATTAATGACTGAGCCACTCAGGTGTCCCTGGGGGTTTCATTATATCCCTACATCAAGGTTGATGTGAAAAACAACAGAGCGGTCTTGAGCCGTGAGGGTCTACTGGCCATCCTGCCCATGGAGAAATGTAGGCCTGCCTGAGGACAGCCACTTACAGCCACTCATCCAGGCAAGACAGTAGCCACTTAAAGACACTGCCCCACAGCATGTGGATCAGAAAGCAAAAAAATAACTTCTGCAGATCTAAGACCATGTCTTCTGCATGTTCTGATTTCACTTTGCAGAACTACTAACTCTCAAGTTCCTTATACCAGGGGAATGACACAGCATTATGAAACCTCTCCTCCAATATAAGCAAGTCAAACAGGTTTCTTACATAAGCGCTCTGGCATTTCACTGAGGGATTGGCTCCTTCCCAGTTCCTCCATCCACTGGATAAAGGTACCAAGACGTTTGCACAGCTGGGTTTGATCCCAGTTTAGGGCATAGGGCAAGGAGTAGGTCAAGGCAGTGAGAGGCCAGTTCTACTCTGGCTCAGGGCAACTCTGGAATATGTGAGATTGAACTCAAGTGGGAGGCAAATGCTTAGAGACCCCTGGGGTTTCCAACTCCAGTTGGGCATGATTGGGGGAGTTTCGGGTCTAGACTGATCTGAATCCAGTGGAACTTACAGAACTCAATCTCCAGGAATTACCTGAAGGGCCTTCAGTTCTATATCAGATCATTAAAGTTGGAGCTCCTCTGAGGCTTACAACCCCGAGAAGCTGCAGACAGCACTTTTGCCCACAGTGAATGGCTTGCCTAACAAGAGCAGGTCCAAATTTCCCAAAGAACAGGAGGGCCAAGGAAGACAAAGATCAGCTTTCAAGTTGGAAAACAAATATCCTTCTCTGCCAGACTGATACAAAAACAAACTAAATATTAACTGAAGCATTTAGCACAGACATTCCATTCACTTCTCTTCTGAGCTGCTGGAATAATCATAGAATACTTACGTGGTGACCACGAGATCCGGCTGGGAAGAGGTGGTCAGTTCAATAAAATATATGATCTCTACTTTTCTGAGTGCTCTGACTCAGGCAAAACTGACTTGGAGACTGGGTGGATCCCTACAACTAAAATTTGGGGTGTTTTTATTTTAGGGAAATAAATTTATCAGGATGACATTTTTGATATTACACTGAAAAAGGGAGGCAAAATTTAAGCCCCATATCAAGAGGACAAATACTCCATTTTACAGGAGTTTGTTACTGCAATTTTAGTGGAAGTAGTGTGTTGACTAGGTAAGGATATTTCTGCCTTAAAAATGAGGATGGGGCACCTGGGTGGCTCAGTGGGTTAAAGCCTCTGCCTTCGGCTCAGGTCATGGTCTCAGGGTCCTGGGATCGAGGCCGTATGGAGCTCTGCTCAGCGGGGAGCCTGCTTCCTCCTCTCTCTCTGCCTGCCTCTCTGCCTACTTGTGATTTCTCTCTCTCTATCAAATAAGTAAATAAAATCTTTAGGGGTGCCTGGGTGGCTCACAGTTGGTTAAGCGACTGCCTTCAGCTCAGATCATGATCCCGGAGACCCGGGATTGAGCCCCACATCGGGCTCCCTGCTCGGCGGGAAGCCTGCTTCTCCCTCTCTCATTCCCCCTTTTTGTTTGTGTTCCCTCTCTGGCTGTATTTCTCTCTGTCAAATAAAAAAAAAAAGTCTTAATAAATAAATAAATAAATAAGTAAGTAAATAAGTAAGTAAATAAATAAATAAATAAAATCTTTAAAAAAAGGAGGATGGCTACTACTTGTTATCAGGTATTGTCCTTGGCACTTTGCATGCATCATTTCTAATTTTCATAATAAACCTACAAGTATGCACTATTGCTCCATTATAGGGATGAGGAATTGGATGTGGAGAGGTTACTTTGGCTCGCGAGGGCCAGGCTTGCTACCACAAACACCGACTGTATTTCACTGTACCAGGATGCCTCTCCCTAAAGAAAGGAAAATGCCCCACCGTGGGGGTGTCTTCTGGCTAAGGTAACTTTGTGCAACTGTTGGCCAAACAGCATTTTTTTTAAAGATTTTTTTTATTTATTTGACAGAGAGAAACACAGCCAGAGAGGGAACACAAGCAGGGGGAGTGAGAGAGGGAGAAGCAGGCTTCCTGCCGAGCAGGGAGCCCGATGTGGGACTTGATCCCAGGTCTCCAGGATCATGACCTGAGCCAAAGGCAGTCGCTTAACCACCTGAGCCACCCAGGCGCCCCAACCAAACAGCATTTTGGCGGTGGAATCACACTTCCTTTAAGGGTCAAAGATTTAAGGGTTTTCCTCCCTTTTGCTCAAGTGCAATCAATTAGAGCAGATCAGCATGGAAATATCTAAAATTTGTGCGCAGCCCTAGGGCAAATGCTGTTGAGAGCAGTGCCCACTCCACCCAGACCTTGTCCTGAGGCTCTGTTTCAGAAGCTTTCTGAAAGTCTGTTCCCCGTTGGCGTAGTTCCTGCAAAGCACAATCTTTCTCATCTATGCAAAAAGAGACAACTCATCCACTCAGCAGGCCCCACCCCCTTCCAGCCCAAACCTATCAATAGTTACACTCTCAGAGGACAGAATCTACACAGGCATACTCCGGACATGTTGCAGGTTTGGTTCCAGACCATCACAATAAAGTGAGTCAAATGAATTTTTTTTGGTTTCCCACTGTATATGAAAGTTACATTACATTTACATATACTGTCGTCTATTAAGTTGCAACAACACAGTGTCTAAAAAGCCAATGTACATACCTGAGTTTAAAAATACTTTATTGCTAAAAGATGCCAATCATCATCGGAGCTTCAGTGAGTTGTGATCTTTTTGCTGGTGGACAGTCTTGCCTCAGTGTTGATGGCTGCTGACTGATCCGGATGCTGAAGGCTGGGGTGGCTGTGTGGCAGTTTCCTAAAACGAAACAACAGTGAAGTTTGACACATTGATTGATTCTTCCTTTTATGAATGATTTTGCTGTAGCATGCAATGCCATTTGATAGCATTGTACCCACAGAACTTCTTTCAAAATTAGAGTCAATCCTCTCCAACTGGTGCTGTCTCAGTCACTAAGTTCATATCATATTCCGAACCCTTTGTTGTCACCTCCACAGCCCTCAAAGTGTCTTCTCAGGAGTAGATTCCATCTCAAAAACCACTTCCTCCGCTCATCCATCAGAAGCAACTCATCCAATCACGTTTTATCATGAGATTGCAACAATTCAGTCACATCTTTAGGCTCCACTCCTTTTTTTTTTTTTTTTAACTGACATAGAATGTATTATTTGTTTCAGGGGGACAGGTCTGTGATTCACCAGTCTTACACAATCCACAGCACTCCCCATAGCACACACCCTCCCTGATGTCCATCACCAAACCCTCATGCCTCCCACCTCCACCCCTCCAGCAGCCCTCAGGTTTGTTTCCTGAGATTAAGAGTCTCTTATGGTTTGTCTCCCTCTCTGGTTTCATCTTGTTTCATTTTCCTTCCCTTCCCTTATGATCCTCTATCTTGTTTCTCAAATTCCTCATATCAATGAGATCCTATGATAATTGCCTTTCTCTGATTGACTTATTTTGCTTAGCATAATACCCTCTAGTTCCATCCACATTGTTGAAAATGACAAGATTCTGGGCTTCTTGATGGCTGCATAGTATTCCTGTATGTGTGGGTATATACACACACTTATATATCACATCTTCTTTATCCATTCATCTGTTGATGGACATCTGGGCTCTGTCCATAGTTTGGCTATTGCTGCTATAAACATTGGGGAGCATGTGCCCCTTCAGATCAATACATTTGTATCTTTATGGTAAATACCCAGTGGTCCAATTGCTGGGTCATAGGGTAGCTCTGTTTTCAACTTTTTGAGGAACCTCCATATTGTTTTCCAGAGTGGCTGCCCCAGCTTGCATTCCCACCAACAATGCAGAAGGGTTCCCCTTTTTCCACATCCTCACCAACACCTGTCCTTTCCCGACTGGTTCATTTACGCATCCTGACTGGTGTGAGGTGGTGTCTCACTGTGGTTTTGACTTGTGTTTCCCTGATCAGGCTCCACTTCTCATCCTAGTTCTCTTGCTCCCCCACACCTTCTGCAGTCACTTCTTCCACTGGAGTCTCAGACCCCTCAAAGTCACTCAGGAGGGTTGGGATCAACTTCTTCCAAACGTCTGTTAATGTTGATATTTTGGCTTCTTCCTATGAATCACAAATGCTCCTTCTTTTAAAAAGTTCTAGTATAATTAATGTACAGTGTTATATGAGCTTTAGGTGTATGATACAGTGGTTCAACAATTCTATACATGACTCACCAAGTTACATGTACTCTTAATTCTTTCACCTGTTTCCCTCATCCCCCTACCCATCTCTCCTCCGGTGATCACTAGGTTGTTCTCTATATTTAAGTCTGTTTGTTTGTCTCTTTTTTATTTTGCTCATTTCTTTTGTTTCTTAATCCATGTATGAATGAAATCATATGGTGCTTGTCTTTCTCTGACTGACTTATTTCATTTAGAATTATACCCTTTAGGTCCATCCATGTTTTTGCAAGTGGCAAAATTTCATTTTTTTTAATGGCTGAGTGTTATTGCTATATCTATCTATCTCTGTACCTACATCTGTATCCACACTGCCTCTACTTTATCCATCTACAACTGTGAATAATTTCCAGAAGATTTTCAATGGACTTCGCCCAGGTCCATCAGAGGAATCATTATTATCTATGGCAGCTATAGCCTTATGAAAATTAGTTCTTAAACAAGAATATAAAATCAAAATTAGTCCTTGATCCCTCAGCTGCAGAATGGATATTGTGTTAGCAGTTATGACAACATTAACTTCATTGTCTGTCTCCACCAGAGTTCTTGGGTTACCAGGTATAGTGTCAATGAACAGTAATATTTTGAAGGAAGTGTTTTGTTTTGTTTTTTCTCCTGAGCAGTAGGTCTTGACAGTGAACTTCAAATATTCAGGAAACCGTATTGCACACAGATGTGCTATCACCCAGGTTTTGTTTTTCCATTTATAGTGCACAGGCAGATTAGATTTAGCATAGCTCTTAAGGATCCTCCTATTTCCAGAATGTAAATGAACACTGGTTTCAAATTAAAGTGTCCAGCTGCATTAGCCCCTAACACGAGAGTCAGCCTGTCCTTGGAGGCTTTGAAGCCAGGCATTGACTCTTCATTCACGATCTGTTGTTTAGTATAGCGAGCCTCATTAATGGTCTTAGCTAGATATTCTAGAATAACTTGCTGCAGTTCCTACATCATCATTTACTGATTTACCTTACACTCTTATGTTCTGGAGATGGTTTCTCTCCTTAAACTCATGAACTGACCGCCGCTAGCTTCCAACCTTTTTCTCAGCCTTCCTGGAATTGAAGAGGGTTAGAGCCTTGGTCTGGATTAGACTTTGGCTCAAGGGAGCATTGTGGTTGTTTTGATCTTGTATCCAGATTAGTAAAACTTCATCTGTATCAGCAATAAGGCTGTTCTCTTTCTTACTGTGTGTTCACTGAGTAAACATTTAATTTTCCTTCAAGAACTTTTTCTTTGCATTCACAAGTTGGCTAACCATTTGACACAAGAGGCTAAGCTTTCAGCTGTCTTGGCTTTCAACATGCCTTCCTCACTATTAATAATTTCTAGCTTTTGGTTTAAAGTGAAGATGTGTGACTTTTCCTTTCACTTGAAGAGTCAGAGGCCATTGTAGGGTTATTAACTGGCCTAATTTCAATATTGTTGTGTCTCAGGGAATAGAGAGGCCTGAGGAGAGGGAAACATGGTGGAATAGCTGGCCAGTGGAGCAGACAGAACACGTAGAACATTTATCAGTAAAGTTCACCATCTTGTATGGGAGCAACTGCAATGCCCCTAAACAATGAAAATAGTAACATCAATGATCGCTGATCACAGATCGCCATAAACAAATACAATAATAATGATGAAGTTTGAAATATTATAAAAATTACCAAAATGAGACACAAAGGTACAAAGTGAGTAAATACGGTTGGAAAAAATGGCACCAACAGACTTGTCTGATGTAGGTTGCCACAAGCCATTAATTTGTTAGAAAAAAATCTGTGTAGCACAATAAAGCACAACAATAAAATGAGATATGCCTTACCTGATCGATCTTTGTATCTCTCATACAACACTTATCACACACCTATTGGTAGCTGAGGGTCCAGAGACTTCCATTGACCCAACAGGTGGATGTGAAGCAAGATGCTACATGCTACAAATATTTCACATTTCTGTTCTCAAGAAAAGTGTGGCTCTTATGGGGTGATGAGGAACCATCAGAGGAAAAAAAAATCAGCTAGTATTTGAATGGGGGGATCTAAGTTACTTTGATGGTAAAGACCACAAATGCAGGAGGGAGCACTGTGTGCTAGTCCTTAGGGATACTTCATACCAGAGGAGAAAGCTGGAGAATGGAGAGGATTGAGATAGGTGCAGGTAGTATGGTGGGTGAGGGGAGCAAACATGAGGAATAGGGGCCAGGGAGGAAGAAAAGCATGTTAAGCAGAGGGAACAGCAAATCTCTCAGTATTCCTTCTGCTTTCTTCCTTCCCACCATTCCTTATTACATTTATTCAAGTTGGTCTGCTCCCCAAGTTTCTGTTGTGTACCCATTTCTGTTGTGTACCCAAGAGCCCCGATGACGTGGTGAGGTGTGGGGCAAGGGAAGCATGCTACAGTCCTTTGAGGAGGGCTCAGTCTTTTCCTGAGCCTCTGTCCTCGAGTTGTGGCCTCCTCTAGTGGTTCTCAATCCTCCCCCTTAGGTGAGGCAGGATGGCTAGAATGGGCTGGAGCTCAGAATTACCCTCTCCCGGGGGCACTCAGGCTCCAGTAAAACCCCAGGTGATTAGACTGTGGACAACAGTTTCATTTGAGGGTAGGTCTTATTAAGAACAGAGTGCTCTGGCACATTTCAAAATGGCTGCTTTCCCTTCTTCCTACTGGGAATTGGAAGCCAGAGAGGATTTTTCTTCCATCTTCTCTATGAGAACTTAGTATGGGTCCTGGGGGTAAAACTAACAAAAGTGTGGGGGACTCCTCTAAAATCTGTCTTTCCCTGGAGTTTTTATCTCTCCACCTTGTTCACACTGAGCCTCCAACAATGCACCCATTAGGGTTCAGGTGTTCTTACCTAGCATTGCCCACAGAGGTTTCTGCTCTGCTGACCTGTGATTCTCTCTATCTGCTTGTGTGCTTCTCTCTAAAGGCAGGGATGGCAGTTTACCTTCTGATCTCAATTCTATGATGGATGGAAGACGAGTTGTTGGTTTTTAATTTGTTCTGCTTTTCTTGTGAGTACAGCAGTGATAGCCTCCAAGCTCCTTACATGTAGGATACAAACACATGTTTCTAAAGCAGCGTATTCTGCAAAACATCAATTGGAGTTCTTTGGAATGTTAGTAGTGTTCAGCAACGGAAGGGGCCTGTGTTCAAGTAGCTTTGTGCAATACTGAGTTTCTTTACAGTAGGACTTCTCAGTGCCTTTGTTATTCTAATATACATCTGATTCTAATTTATGGGACTACAGATTATATTGTTTCCTAAGTTGATATGACCATGAAGTTCTTTTGGGAAAGAGTATTGCACAAGACTATGTTCCTCAGAACTTGGGAAATGCTGCCTTATGGTCTGAATACCTTCCCCTTACGTGACGTCGCCTCACCTTTGTAGGCACACTTGACACAGTCCTTTTCATGTCAATTCATCCCACAGGCAGTATGACAACTCCCGTGGGTGAATATTAAATGTTGGAACATGGTGCCTTTTAGAGCTTAGTGTTTGGTATGGAAGGTGAGAAAGAAAAGCACAGAAATAACTCTACTTCAAGACACTTCAAAGAAAAAAAATACTTCCCCAACATTTCTGCTGTTTACAAAAGATAAAACAAATTAAATCTAGAGAGCCAAAACTGAAAACAAAACAATTTATGAAAGCTGTTCACTTCCCACATTTCACTGAGGTGCCAAATTGGCTTCAAGAATGAAAAAAGCTTATGGGTCAGGTTTTTGGGCAGGTCCTCAGAATATCATTCTGCACAGACTTGCCCATGACTTGCCCTCTCATTCAGTGACCTGAGCACATAGCAATATGTCCTTAATGATATTTCTACGGGTCCCTGTGGGCAAAATCTAACAGGCAGGAAATGAAGGGCTGGGCGACTGCTCCAGATGCTTATTCCCAGCAGGTGTGTAGGGCTTTGCAGAGGAGTGAAGGGGAGGATCTGTGGTCCCATTCACCCATCAGCCTCTTGCCTGACTTTGGGACACGGCTTTTTTACACTAAAGGACCATTCTCCAGAGCATCACTCTAGCTTTGACTTATTGACAATACAAGAAAACTAAAGAGAGCCGCTTTTACACCAGGCAAAGCATCAGGAAGAAACAAAAATCGGTAACGATTCACCAGTGTATCAATTATTATGAAGAGAAGTGATTGTGTATCTCGTAGGCAGTTTGTGCAATCTAAGAGGACTGAGAAAATGCTCTCCCAGGTCTTTTTCCCCACCTGGCTCCCTCGCCAGGTGCACCTGTGCCTGAAATTTACCCTTGGGCAGGCTTTCTTTAGCTTAAGCAGTTCTCTGGCAATCATCTTTGTAAAAGGCACGTACGTAGGGAAAGGAGCATATGAGTTATATTAATAGCTTTTGTATGGCTGTTATCAAATGACAACTTCTTAGGACAAAAGGAATCAAGGGCAAATCACTTCATCTCTAATTCCTCAGCTTCCTTATTTGTAAAGTGACAAAAGTTGGATTAATAAAGTTCTAAGTTGGGTGCCTGGGTGGCTTAGTCGTTAAGGTCTGCCCTGGGCACAGGTCATGATCCGGGAGTCCTGGGATCAAGCCCTGCATCGAGCTCCCTGCTCTTCCCTCTCTCACTCTCCCTGCCTGTGTTCCCTCTCTACCTGTGTTTCTCTCTGTCAAATAAGTAAATAAAATCTTTAAAAAAAAAGTTCTAAGTCATGCTTCCATCTTATGACTAATTACCACTCTCAGAACTGAGACAGTATGAAGGTGCTAAAAGTGCTGGTAACTCAGGGGGAAGGGACGGAAAAGCCTCACAGGCATGAAATCCAGTTAGTGGGAATTTACTTTTTTATAATGGATGAGAACAGAGAGTGCTAGATTGTGTATAAAAAAAGTATTATTTTGTGAATATAAAATGTGTATTGTATCCATTGTGATTCTCTTCAGAGAATCAAAAGAGAAAGATTGACAGTCTGAAGGCAGAATTCCCTCTTCCACGGGGGGGGGGGGGGGCATCTCCGTCTATTTTCTCTTAAGTCTGTCAGCTGATTGAATAAGTCCCCCTACATTATGGAGGATAATCTGCTTTACTCAAAGTTTACTGATTTAAACGTTAATCTTGTCTAAAAAAATATCTTCATAGCAACACCCAGTTTGATGTCTGACCAGGTATTTGGATATTGTTGCCTAACTAAACTTACACAAAAACTTAACGATCACATGTACATACGTGTGCACGTGCGTGTGCTGGGTAGTGAAATAACGCCATTTCTTATAGTGGGCTGTGGCCAAGGAGGTTGGCCACAAACTCCTGTGAGTCCACAAAACTATTCTTAACCCTGCTTAGTTCTAAGACAGTACTGTCCCTACCATAAGAAAGGGTACTATATCCCCAAATGCAAAAGTATGCTTCACAGTCTGCCTCTTGTGCCATTAAAGAAGACCTAGACTCCATTTAAAGCCTGCTTCCTCAAAATCATCTGAAACTTCCCCACTGCTCATTTTCCTCTAAGTACAATGGCTCCTGGTCCCAGCCCGTCATGTGCTCCCACCTCAGGGCTTTGCACTTCCTCTTTCCTCTACCAGGAAGGCTCTTCCCTGGGTTTTCACAGTAGCTGTCTCCTTCTCATCTCTCAGATTCCCACCCAACTACCTCCCCAGAGGGGCCTTCCTTGGCCAGCTCCTTTAAAGCAATCCCTGTCACACCCCAGAAAACCCCATACATTCCCCAGCAACCCTCTATCCTATTACACAATCTTATTTTCTCCATTGCTCTTATCATTATTAAAATATCTTATTTGGTTTTGGTCATTATCCAACACAAAAATAACTTCCAAATCTTTCCTGCTCACCTTTTTATTTTCAGTACCTGGCTAGTCCTGGCACACATAAACCCCCATAAATGGTTACAGAATGACTGAACTGTAGGATGGACATTTGTTCATGATTTGTGTATCCATCACCTGAGTCCCCTTTCTATTTTAGGGAGTGTACACCTATGACTCCTGATGGAAGCAAGCTCTGACAATAATACTCACTTTCCCAGCTCCGTCTTGCAGGGAGATATGGACATGTGATCTACGGTCAGCCAATCAGATACACCCTCCCTGGACGCCCTCTTGTCTCTCCCCTTCTCTCTTCTTCCTCATCCTCTGTCTTTTCAATCTTGATCTTTTCATGTACTTCCCCTTGACAAGATTTTCTATACATCAGGGACTCTGACAAGTCTTGACAATCACCTGGAAGGAAGGCCTCTGTGGTGTAGTCTCGGTGTAGACTACCAGCAAGTCTGGGAAGGACTGAAGAATACTGTGTGGGTCAGAGTCAGTCGTTGACATGAGTTGAATTCTAATCCTTTGAGTTGGTTGGGGCTTACTGAGGGATGACTATTTGCAGCACCTGACATAGTGTATTTAGGGCTCTTTATAAATGCAACACATGTGGTTTAATCTCAAGGAATCTCTACAAAGTAAAAAAAAAAAAGAGAGAGAAACGTCACATAATTTTTTTTCTAAAAGGAAGTGGCAGACTGTGCTTTCTAAATATGGCCACAACAATATCTTCTATATGCTCTTCTACAGTGTTGTCTTCCAAAAACCAGTTAAGACTTGGACTCTCTCTCTCAACTCTCTTGAATCTGGATGGGACCCATGACTACTTTCACCAACAGAAGACAGTCTAAGAGATGTTGTGCCGGCTCTGGGCATAGTGCTTAACTGGCCTGACAACTGCTTCCTGCCTCTTGGAAGCCAACTACCATTTCAGAAATAGGACACACCGAGACCATGACACTGTAAGAAGCCTAAGTCGTGTGGAGAGGCTCTTGAGGAAGATGTACTGTGTGGGGAAGGAGGGAGAGAAGGATGTGTGCCAAAATACCAGACTCATGAGTGAAGAAGTCATATCAAAGGATACCATCCTTCAGCCCTACCTTCCTCAGCTGACGCAGTGTAGACCACAGCGCCTTGCAGAGCCGTTTCTGAATTCCAACCCATACAATTATCAGTGAGATAAACTGTTTTAAGCTGCTGCATTTTCTGATGGTGTGTTATGTAGTAATAGATACTAGAACAAAGGACATATATATGTAATGCTTCTAAGCATCTGGATGTGTCCATGTAGTCTTTTATATAAGTTCAGAAAGTCTGCGGTGCTAGCCACCTTACAGCAGATGCGTAAGTCTCCTGGGTATACTCAGCACTCTTGGAAAAGCCAGGCTTTAAACGAGAGGAAGCCTCTACCCATTCAAGATTGAAAAGGATCTTGCAGTCAGATGCTAGTGATTTCTGGGCTCTTTATTCTATTCCACTGATCTATGTACCTGTTTTTATGTCAATACTGTACTATTTTGACTACTCTGACTTTGTGGTTTAGCTTGAAATTGGAGTATGACACCTCTGGCTTTGTTCTTTCTCAAGATTGCCTTGGATATTTGGGGTCTTTTGTGGCTATGTGGGGTCTATTTGTTCCAGTTTTGTGAAAAATGCCATTGGGATTTTAATAGGGATTTCATGAATCTGCAGATGCTTTAGAAGAATGGATATTTAAACATTATTAATTCTTCCAATCTATGAGTGTGAGCCATCTTTCCATTTATTTTTTTCATCTTCAATTTCTTTCATTAATGACTTAACAATTTTCAGCATCCAGGTCTTTCACCTCCTTCATTAAATTTATTCCTAGGTATTTTATCCTTTTTGAGGCAATCATAAATGGGATTTTTAATTTATTTCTCTAATAGTTCATTATTAACATGAAGAAATGCAACTTATTTTGTATTCTCCAACTTTACTAAATTTCATTTGTTAATTCTAATAGTATTTTTTGTGGAATCTTCAGGATTTCTAAATATAGTATCATGTCACCTGCACATAGGGACAGTTTTACCTCTTCCTTTCCAGCATGAAGATTTTTGCTCATTTTCTTGTCTGATTGCTGTGGCTAAAACTTTTAATACTACATTAAACAAAATGGCAACAGTAGACATCTTTGTCTTGTTACTGATCTTAGAAGTAAAGCTTTCAGCTTTCCACCATTGACTATGATGTTAGCTGTGTGTTTGCCATACATGACCTTTTCTTTTTTTTTTTTTTTAAGATTTTATTTATTTGACAGAGAGAAACATAGCTAGAGAGGGAACACAAGCAGAGAGACTGAGAGAAGGAGAAGCAGGCTTCCCACCGAGCAGGAAGCCCCATGTGGTGCTCGATCCCAGGTCTCCAGGATCATGACCTGAGCCAAAAGCAGTCGCTTAGCCAACTGAGCCACCCAGGTGCCCCTATATATATGACTTTTTCTATTTTGAGGTATTTTTCCTCTACACCCACCTTGTTGGGAGTTTTCTTTTTGTTTTTTTTTGCATCTATTGAGATGATCATGTGGTTTTTATATTTCATTTTGTTAATATGATGTATCATGTTGGTTGATTTGTGATACTGAAATATCCTCATATCCCTGGAATAAATCCCATTTTATCATGGTATATGACCTTTACAATGTATTGTTGAATTCAGTTTGCTAATATTTTGTTGATAATTTTTCCATCTAATTTTATCAGAAATATTAGCCTATAATTTTCCTTGTGGTGTCTTTGTCTGGTTTTGGTATCAGGATAATGTTGGCCTCTTAAAATCAGTTTCAAAGTGTTCCCTCCTCTTCAATATATTTTTTAAAGATTTTATTTATTTATTTGACAGAGAGAAACACAGCCAGAGAGGGAACATAAGCAGGGGGAGTGAGAGAGGGAGAAGCAGGCTTCCTGCCAAGCAGGGAACCCCATGTGGGACTCGATCCCGGGACTCTGGGATCATGACCTGAGCCAAAGGCAGTTGCTTAACCAACTGAACCACCTAGGCGCCCCCCTCCTCTTCAATATTTTTTAAAAAGAACAGTTCAAAAGGATAGCTATTCAATCTTTGAATGCTTGGTAGAATCCATCAGTGAAGCCATCTGGTCCTAGATATTTGTTTTTTGGGAAATTTTGATTATTGATTCAGTCTCCTTACTAGTCTATTCAGATTTTCTGTTTCTTCAAAATTCAGTCTTGGAAGACTGTATGTTTTTAGAATTGATCCACTTCTTCTGGGTTGTGCAATTTGCTGATGTAGAATGCTAAGAGTAGTCTCTTAAGATTTGTTATATTTCTGTGGTATCAGTTGTTACTTCTCTTCTTTTGTTTCTGATATCATTTGAGCCCTCTCCATTTTTTTATTGGTGAATGTAGCTAAAGGTTTGTCCTTTTTATCTTTTACAAGAAACAGCTCTTAGTTTCATTGATTGTTTCTATTATAATCTGAGTCTCAATTTTATTTATTTCCATGCTTAGCTTTATTATTTGCTTCCTTCTACTAACTTTGGGTTTCATTTGTTCTTCTAGTTCCTTTAGATATGGAGTTAGCTTGTTTAGCTTTTTCTTGTTTGTTAAGGTAGCGGTATGAACTTCCCTGTTAGAACCACCTTTGCTACATTCTATAGACATTGGTATGTTGAATTTCTATTCTCATTTGTCTCTAGTATTTTTTTATTTCTTTTTTTTATGACCCCTTGGTTGTTCAGTGGCATATTGTTTAATTTCCACTTTTTTTTTTTGTTTTTCAGTTTTCTTCTTGTAACTGATTTCTAGTTTCATACCATCACGGTCAGGTGAGATTCTTGATACAATTTCAATCTTCTTGAAGTTATTGAGACTTATTTTGTGGTTTAACTTGTGAGCCATCCTGGAGATGTTCCATGTGCACTTGCGAAGAATGTGTATTCTGCTTTTGCATGTGATGTTCTGTATATATTTATAAGTCCATCTAGTCTAATACATCACTTGAAGTTGATACTTCCTCTATGATTTTCTGTCTGGATGATCTCTCCATTAATGTAAGAGGGGTGTGAAAGTTATCTACTATTACTGTATTGCTATCAGTTTTTCAAATTTGTTAATATTTGCTTTATATCTTTTGGTGCTCTTATGTTGGGTGCATATGTTTATCGATGTTGTCTCTTCTTGCTGGTTTGACCACATCATCACCATTTTTGTCTTTTTTACAGTATTCATTTTAAAATCTATTTTATAAAAAGAAAATCTATTTTATCTAACATGAGTATTGAGACAACAGCTTTTCATTTCCATTCATGTGCACTTTTTATATCCCTTCACTTTTAGTCTGTGTCTTTACTTCTGAAGTGAGTCTTTGTAGGAAGCATACAGATGAGTCTTTAAAAAAGAATCCATTCAGCTACTCTATGTCTTTTTATTAGAGCCCACTTAAAGTAATTATTGATAGTTAAGTACTTACTGCCATTTTGTATGGCATAGACTCACAGATGAGTCTTTTAAAAACCCCATTCATGCACTCTATGTCTTTTTATTATTAGTCCATTTAAATTTAAAGTAATTATTGATAGGTATGTACTTATTGCCATTTGTAGTTGTTTTCTGGTGTTTTTGTAATGGTCCCCAGTTTTTTTCTTTTCCTCTTTCTTCCTTTGTGGTTTGAGAACCTTCTGTAGTGCTATGTTTAGATTACTTTCTTATTTTTGTGTGTGTACTTACTATAAGTTTTTCCTTTGTGGTTACTATGAGGTTCCCATGTAATATCCTATGTATAAAAGAGTCTATTTTAAGTAGATAGCAATTTAAATTTGAATGCATTTTAAAACTACAATTTTATATCCCCCATGTTCATTTTTTAATTTTTTAAAGATTTTATTTATTTGAGAGAGAGACAGAGAGAAAGAGCAGTGAGGAGGAGCAGAGGGAGTGAGACAGAGAGACAGAGAGAGAGAGAGAGAGGAAGCAGACTTCCTGCTAAGCAGGGAGCCTGATGAAGGGCTTGATCCTAGGACCTGGAGATCATGACCTGAGCCAAAGGCAGATACTTAGCCAACTGAGTCACGCAGGCATCAGCCACCCCGCCATGTTTATATTTTTGATGTTACCTTTTACATCTTTATTTTATGTATCTCAATTTATTATTGTAATTTTAGTTACCAAGCCAAGCAGAGAAAGCAAATATCATATGGCTTAACTTACTTGTGGAGCATAAGGAGTAATATGGAGGACAGTGGGAGAAGGAAAGGAAATGTGAACTGGGGTAAATCAGGGAGGGGGATGAAACATGAGAGACTTTAAACTCAGAAACAAGCTGTGGGTCTTGGAAGGGGGGGTGGGGAGATGGGAGAGCCTAGTGGTGGGTATTGAGGGCACGTATTGCATGGAACACTGGGTGTGGGGCATAAACAATGAATCTTGGAACATTGAAAAAATAAAATAATGTAATAAAAAAGAAAAAGAAAATTTTAAGGAAAATGCAATAAAAATGCAGGGTTTCACAGCTCAAAAAAATAATAATAAATAAAATAAAGTCAATAAACTGGCCAGAGTGGTGAGAGGAAAGAACCCATGTCCCTTATTGTATTATGAGCTGCTGAGTTAACCAACCTTGGAATGACCCTAACTCCAGGCTTCTTATGTAAAAGAATATATTTTTAAAATTTCTTTAAGCCACTCTTAGTTGAATATTTTCTGTTGCAACTTATAGCATTCTGATATAGTAATTAAGAATGTGAACTAACAAATCATTACTTGTGCACTAAAGGGAAAAACCTCTTTGGCACTGGAAAGGTAAAGATGGTGCATGTTTTTGGATAAATAAGGCTATAAAAACATGTGTTAGGTTATCAGTTGCTTTTTGGAAGATCCATGTTAGTTAGAACAGCAAAGGAAGCCACCTTAGGAACACCTGAATTAATCTCAGTTTTGAAGAGCTCAAAATAAGGGAGTCAAGGGCAAAAATCTACTGTTATGCCGTGTTTCTGTAAGGCTTCACTAGTTCACAAGGACAACGCAGAATATCCAATAGGTGTGAAAGCCTGGGAGGAGGGTGTCACAGCATCTGTGAAGAAGACACATGTGTGTGCATAGGCAACGATGGAATAACACGGGGGAAGGTAGGATTTTAACTACTGTAGCACCCAGTGATAGGATCCTGAGTGCGTACACATTTACTGTAGTTCATCTATGGGACAGTAAAGGAAATTCTTTGCAAAACAGCTCTGGAGGGCAGAAAAGCTGTCCAGCTCCAGCTGGCTATTCCCAAAGAGTTACTGCAAGACATGGGCCTCTTGGAGATGCGCCAACAACCTGGCCTGCGTCTGGGCACTCACTGCCATCAGTTCCTTTAGGAACAACTAGAATGATGAGAACACTGTTGACACTTGGAATAGCTCACATTTTAATTCACTTGTCACAGGATAAATATGTCGCCTCTGTGCTCGGAGCCAAATCCTCATGTATTTCTTAGAATGCAGGAAACATAAATTTTCTAATCTAACAGATAATAGCAGCTCCACAATAAGCAGCAAAGAAAGGCTAAAATGGTAGACTGGCCACTTTCTATAGCTCCCCAGAAAGGAATCTGAGTAAAATGGAGGCTTTTAAAAAATTACTAATTTCTTTTGGAAGCTCCTAAATGGGGGGAAAGAAGCCCCTGGCATCCTGGAGCTGGTCTGGCCCTCACACCCACTCTTGCTGTTCTCCTTTTGAAGAAAAACAAATTTCACAGAGCGTCAACATGAGATGAGGTCACCCTGCGATCATGGTAGATCAAGACAGAGATAAGTCTACTTTGTGATCACATGTGAGCACAGACGCAACTTGAACACTGTTCAAGTCACAGTACATCAAGTTTTCCACTCCTCTGGCGAATGGGACTGACCACTCCTTCCTTACCAATTAAAACTTTAGCCTTGCTCTATTCTACTCTCCCTCTAAAGATTTATTAGAATACTGTATTAGTTTCTTTGGATTGTCGTAACAAATTACCACAAATGTGGTGTCTCAAAAGAGCAGACATTTATTTTCTCACAACTCTGGAGACTGAGAGTATGAAATCAAGACGCCAGCAGGACTGGTTCCTTCCGGAGGTTCTGAGGGAGGATCTGTTCCATGCCCACCTCCTTGCTCCTGGTGGCTGCTGGTAATTCTTGGGCTCTCTAGCTAACAGATGTATCCCAGGCTGTGCCTCTTTCTTCACATTACCTTCTCCCCTGTGTCTCTCCTCCTCGTTTCTGTATCTTCTCTTCTTATAAGGATTCTTGTCATTGTATTTAGGGACCACCCTAAATTTAGTTAATCTGGGATGACCTTGTTTCTGGAGCTTTTGTTTAATTACATTTACAAGAACCTTTTTCTCAAATAAGGTCACATTCACAGATACTGGCGATTAATAATTGGTCATTACCTTTTGGGGGACCATGATTCAACCCACTGCAGATCCCTAACTGTGGAATTGCCCCAGCTTCCTGGAAGCATTCAATCCAGACCAAAGCCTCACTTCCTTACACTCTCTCCAAAATACCTGACATAAATGTTAGAACAAGTCTTTTCTAACACTATCTTACTGAGGCAGCCTACAGTTCACTGTGGTGTGTTCCCCCTTGCTGCAACGAGTAATGAACACAACTTTTTCAACTATAGGAATATTCCTGGGGGTCTCTGGCTGGAGGGCACCGGTACCCCCCTAATACTTAACATCTGTTGAGCACTCTAATGTGTTAGGCACCATGTCAATGCTCAAATGCAAGAATGCACTGAATCTTTGCAGCGACTCTATGAGTAGGTACTATCAATCCTCATTTTACAGCTGAGAAAAATGAGGCTTAGAAAGATTGGTACCTTATTAGTCAGAATCCTCCAGGGAAAGAGAACCAAAAAGAGTTAGGGAGGGAGGAAGAGAGGGAATCAAGACTTATTATTTTTTCAAATTCCTCATATCAGAGAGATCATATAATTGTCTTTCTCTGACTGACATATTTTGCTCAGGTAATGGGGTTAGGGAGGGAAAAAAATGAAACAAGATGGAACCAAAGGGAGACAAACCATAAAAGAGTCTCTTAATCTCAGGAAACAAACAGGGTTGCTGGGGGGTGGGAGGAGGGATAGGGTGGGTGGGTGACGGACACTGGGGAGGGTATATGCTATAATGAGTGCTGTGAATGGTGTAAGATTGATGATTCACAGATCTGCACCCTTGAAGCAAATAATACATTATATGTTAATAAAAAAGATTTATTATTTATTATAAAGAATCTGCTCTGTGATCATAGAGGCTAAGAAGTCCCAAGACCTGTAGCTGGCAAGCTAGAAACCTAGGACAACAAACAATATTATTCTAATCTGATTTTGAAGGCCTGAGAACCAAGAGAGCCAATGCTGTGGTTATAGTCCTAAAACTGGCAGGCTCGAGACCCAGTAAGAGCCAGTATTTCAGTTGAGTCCAAAAGCAGGAAAAGAGCTGATATCCCAGTTTTAAGGCAGTCAGATGTGAAGAAGACTCTCTTCTCTAGTGGACAGTCAGCCGTTTTGTTTTGTTCAAGTCTTCAACTGACTGGATGAGGCTCACCCACATTAGAGAGGACAATCTGCTTTACTCTGGTTTAAATGCTGATCTTATCCAAAAACACTTTCACAGAAACACCCAGAATATTATTTGACCAAATATCTCCAAATATTTGGGCTCTCTGTGGTCCAGCCAGGTTGACACATAAAATTAATCATCACAGCGTCTCTCTCAAGATCCCACAGCTGGTAACTGGTGGAGTTGGAATTCAGAGCCTGGGTAGCCTGCCTCTGCAGTTCATATTCTGTCGTAATACTCCCAAGGATCCCCCTTTCACAGGTAGGCTTCGTCCAGAGACAATCCTCAGTGAATTCTATGCTAATTCTCTCAGATCTCAGACTCTGCACCACACAACTTGGAACTGAATTACATACTGTTTCATGTCTTCACTGTTGTTTCATGTGTGATTTTCTCCTCTCATTAGATTAATCCCACTGGGAACAAGGACTGTGTCTTAGGCTTTAATAATAGCTAGCATTATTACATACTTATTATGGACCAAGCACTTTACATGTATTTATCCATTTAATATTTACAATAATATCACAAGGTAGCTATCTTTATTCTCCCCGTTTTACAGATGAGAAGACTAGACCCCAGATACTGACCTACCTACTTATTGCAGGATAACCCAAGCAATATGGCCCCAGACCTGGTATTCTTAAACCCTCTCTGCCATGCTTCCTGTATCTCTTTCTCCCAGTTGCCCTTCACTATCAGTATCCATCCTGATGCGTGGCCCACATATAGGCACCTAGGGACTCTCTTTAGGGAGCTGGTTTCGGGGAACAAGAGCTCTTTGGAGCTGTTGAATGGGCTTTGCAATTGGCTGACCAGGTGTGTAGGTGGAATCCTCTCTGCAGGGTACATCTGGCTTGAAGTTGGACTGGGGTTGCTCTCTGGGGTTCCCCTGATCCTTTGCTGGCCTCAGCTCAAGAACGGACTTCCTGGGGGGCCTGGGGGGCTCAGTGGGTTAAGCCTCTGCCTTTGGCTCAGGTCATGATCCCAGGGTCCTGGGATAGAGCCCCACATCGGGCTCTCTGCTCAGCAGGGAGTCTGCTTCCCCCTCTCTCTCTGCCTGCTTCTCTGCCTACTTGTGATCTCTCTCTCTGTCAAATAAATAAATAGAATGTTTAAAAAAAAAACAAAACCAAAAACGGACTTCCTGGGAAGCTGTGATTGAGCGAGCCCTGGGATGCAGCCTCCAGAGAGGGGCTCAGGGTATTTGCACCTGCCTGCATCCGGGTGCCAAGACTAGGCCTTGAAAACGCAATGTCGTCCTGCTACAGGACGGCTCCTGTTGTTAGGAGACACTGTCCCTCGGGAGAGGTGTGAACAGGTTCTCTGAGGAGGGAAGATCTGCAGGTGCATCCTGAGGTTGGCACAGTGCCTGGGTGTGGGTCCCTGGGGTGGGTACACTTAGTCCTCTCTGAGGCTGCTGGAACAGGTGCTAACCCAGCCCTCCAGGGGGTCGGAGCAGAGGATCCATTCCCCAACTCCCAGAATGGGCACATCCACATTACCTGAACAAGCAGGTGACTTTTAAAATGCCTTAAAGCTATATTATTCCTTAAATATTCCAAGAAGACTTAAATTACCAGGACATAGTAAAATCAGAATGGGTGTGTAATTTTCAAAGGAAGGTGCCTCTCTTCGGTGCCTCTAAAGTACCAGTCATAGCTCTTTCATTACTGACTCGTTATCTTCTTTCTCAAAGGCTAGAACATGAGATCTTTAAGAGAGGAACTATATTTTATTGGTATTTGTGTTCCCAGCACCAAATATAGGGTCTACAGCATGGGGGTCACTTAGGAACATCTTCCTGAATGGTAATATTTAGAGGACTTTCCCCCTGATTTTTATTCATATTGCCATTATCAACAAACCTTGTTAAATGGGAAGAACATCTGACAAGAAAGCAGGAGGTTGTGGTTATGTCTCAACTCTGGGATAAAAAAGCTATGCAACCTAAGCAATGTAATTTTACTTTTGGATCTCAGTTTATTTATCTGAATGAATAAAGTTGAATTTGAGAAACTCTAAGGTTCATTCTAGTTTAATCCTAGGACTGCATGTGAAATGCTAGGCACTGGAAGGGTGTTACAGGAGTGTGGTTCCTGATGTACATGAATTTGTAGCCCGAGATCGATAACATGGGCACATACACACTGACATGTCCCTTCCCCTCCTGCTCTGAGGCTAGTGTCTACAGGAAATGATGGGAGAAGGAGTGGATTTGATTTGTGGGTGATAGCTTTGCAGAGCCCTTGAGGAGATTGCCATGGGGCCCCTGCCTCATGGTCTTGGCACCTGCTGCCAGAATGCCTACATTGAAGACCTCGCCTAGAGCTCCCCACGTCCCTCCCATTGCCAATCTCTGTACCCCTGCTGTCGGAGCATGACGCACGCTCTCTACCTGAGGCCATATGCGTGGGAAAAACATCCTTTTTGCAGAGATTCTTGGGGGGGAAGGAAGTACGGAGCTCTTTGATCTTGATCCCTAACAAAGAATTTGTCTTGGGATCTTTGAAATCTTGGGAGAAAAAAAAAAAAGAAAGCTGTACTTTCAAAGCTTTCCTTATTTGATATATTACAAAACAGGAGGGAAAACAGAACTCTGAGGCAAATATTCCTTTGTTCTGGGAGACATTGCAGTGGGTATTTGATCATTAAAAGGGAAAGCAAATATTCTAGAATGCCAAAACTTAGACCTTGCCCTTCAAAGCGGCTCATGTGTCATAACATAAGCTGTTTTCATCACGGGTATAATTACAGCTCTGGAAATTATTTTCTATAAGGAAATGTCTCATTTTTAAAGAATATTTAGTCTTCAGAGTCTCTGAAAGTTGTTCCCTGCTCTTGGAAACTATGCGGTTATTCTTACAGGAATGCAGGCTAGAATCTGGGTGTAACTCACCCTCGCTGAAGCCGTCGGAGGGGTCACCAATAGGGCCAGACTGGGTGGTTCGAGGCCCATCTCGCTCATTTGTTTGAAGCCCAACACTTTGCAATATTCTAGACTAATTAACCCAGATTTTGGAAAAGGACTGATGTTTAATTTATTGCCTACCAGTTCATTTTCTAGTTAGCAGCCCAGAGGCAAGACCAACCATTCTTAAGTTGTGGGGACATCTCAACTGTTAGTCATGTTGAGACATGCCAGAAGGGGACAGAATATGGGAGAGTACTTGGGGAACACTGAAGCAGGGGTTACCGGGTAAGTGCCCCATGGGAAGAAGAACCACCTCTCAGATGGAAGAAGATGCCCAGAGTTCAGGACTGGTAAAGCAGGCTGGGATGGGTGGTGGCCGGCAGAGCTTACAGGGGAGAGATTTGACTTGAGAATTTTATGATTCCTCATTTCTAGTGCCAGTTTTATCTCCCTCAGAGTTGTAATTCCTGTCTATTATTTACAAATGCACAGTAATGTCCTGTTACTCACTAAAGCGTGGGGTTAGCTGATGGGGCCTGAATGAACACAGTACCTCTGACAGGTCTAAGAAGACAAGCAGCGAAGTGAATGGGGTCTGTGGAGGAACAGGAGCCAGAGACAGGGAGGGACTGAATTTTGGAGGCACAATGAGGCAGCTGCTGTGAGATCCCCCCTCCCCTCAAATATACCGGAGGAAAAGTGTCCTCAAAGAGGGAGACCAGGACCTACTGCTTGTGCTGAATTCTATTTAGTAAAGGTTCTCCTTTATCTAGATTAACAGAGGGCAAAGGCTTGCAGGGCCCCATCCTGGATGGGAAGGAGGGATTCTGAGGGCAGTGATCATCACACAGAGGGCAAGATGGGAAAGCAGTGATGATGAGAATGAGTGTGTGGAGAGAGGCTTTTGCTTTGGAAGCAGCAAAGTGAATCGGAGAGAGCATCAGACACCAGTGTCTTGTCCTAACTTTGCCATAAATAAGGTACCATCATTTATCTTCCTATAGGCTCCAATTTCCCCCACGAGAGTGATTTGTATACTTAGGATGCTTCTGGTATCCCCCTCGGTGTTCCTCCTTAAGCAAAAATCTGCCATCATCAATGAGAAATTTTACTTCCTTTTTAGAGATTTCCAGGGACTCTGGAGCAACTCGGATCATAGGACCTAATTATCAATGTTGGAAGTACCTCCATGGAGCTGTGCTCCCGGGTCAAGTCACCCAAATCTAGGTCTGATGGTTTAGGGCAAAATATGCTCAAAGGGATTCACCAGGATGATACGTCCCGACAGTTACAGCAGTGGGAAAGTGGGCTTTGCCGTTTCAGACGCCTGTTCTGAATTTTGGAAGAAAGTCATTTGTGTCTTAGACCCTGAGTCAAATGTGACAGACATATATGTAACTAGTCAATTGTGAACACCGGTCTCTCTTCCTGTATCTTCAGTGACAACATTATCCTGGCACACGTGGGCACCTAACATGTATTGGATAAATGAGTTAATGGAATCTACAAATGGTTAGGAGAGTCATATTTTCCAAGCCGGCCATCAGGCTATATTGCCTGCGAAGAGTTTTATGCTGCTTCCAGATGTGTGAAGGAGTGGGCCAGATGCCATGAAATGCTGAAATTGGAATCTGGAGACCATTTTGGAGGTTTCTGGAGACTGACAAGTCAATAGCATCCTTTAAAAAATAGGTGTATGATTACCAATAATACTTTAATGTTTTTCTTGTCCGCAAACAGCTTATTACCATCCTCAAAGCAGGGTCCTGAAACGGAGGGGAGTTATCCTCAGTCAGCCTCTTCATTTCCCCTCCTGAATTCTCCTTCCCCAGAGGCTGGTGACTTTACTCCCTCCCAGGCCACCCAGGACCCCTGTGCTGGTCATTAACACTCGTGCAGGCCCAAGTTCCTGATGTCCCTCCTTGCTTTTTACCCTCAACTGACCTGAGAGCATTCACCATGTTCTTATTCTGCTTGTGGTTCCCGTTACGTTTCTGTGGTTGTTGAATAAGGAGGAGAGAGATGTCTTCCTGCCTCATTAAGCCAGTTTGGACCCTACAAATACCTTCTGGAGACCTCAGGACCGTTACCTGCTTTGGTTCACCGAGGAACTGAACTGTGTTCTAACCCAGCATTAACACAAGCTTACTTTGTCACTTCATTCATCTTCATGTTGTGGGATGTATGCATTTTTTTTCCAAGAGAAACTGCTGACGACAAGTCTTTGTTTCCTGAATCTAGTAATAAGGGGGGCCTGCAAGAGTGTGTGGGTGTGAGGGTAGAGAGCTGCCGTGGCAAATGTTGGGGCCCTGGTGAATAGAGCCTGCAGGTTTTTGTTTCTGTTTTTGTTTTCCACTCTGATTTTAAAACAAAAGTGTGTCCCACCGTTCTATTACCTACCTCGATGGGCTTGCTGGCCCTGGGTCGCTACAGTAAGGTTCTCAGGCAAATGTAAGCAGTCTGGGAGGTGAGAGCTGGAAAGGCGAAGTAGAGAGAGCCATGGTTAAAAGTCTGATTTGGGAAATTATTGCCTGGCTTCAAATCCTGGCACCGCTATGCAAAAGCCAAGTGCCTCTAGGCAGGTTCCTTAACCTGCTTAAACTCGCTTTTCTCATCTGTAAGTACCGACCTCATACAGCTGTAGCTACCAAAACAAAACATACTTAAAATAGTTTCCACATATGATGTATGAATGCCTGCTATTATCATTCTAGGTAATCCTTGGTCCTGTGATTTTCCAGAAAATTTACATTATCTTGGGACCTAAGATCCGCCCCCCCCACCCCCGCTCCCGCCACTGGCTTCTAGTAGATGCTCTAAGGCTTATGGGGGAGAAAAGGAAACCAACTGCTCTTCTTTGGGCATCTAAGAAGTAGGCCTGTTCTCAAAATCATCTGTGCCTCATCAAGAAGTTCAGTCAGATAAGCATCTACCAGCATCCGAAGTGATGCTGTGTGGGGCCTGGGAGACTGGTACCCAGTGGGCTTTGGTGTCAGCCCAACCAGACACGCTCCATTTCCACTGAGAGCCCTACCTGAGTGATGACCATTGTGCTTGGAGTCAGGGCCTCTTCTAGGATCAAGGCGACACTACTTCTTGCCTTAAAATGAAAATGAAAAGCCTATAATCTTTTTTTTAAAGTATCTATCTATCTATCTATCTATCTATCTATCTATCTATCTATCCACCTATTTGACAGAGAGAAACACAGCCAGAGAGGGAACACAAGCAGGGGGAGTGAGAGAGGGAGAAGCAGGCTTCCCGCCGAGCAGGTAGCCTGATGTGGGACTAGATCCCGGGTCTCCAGGACCATGACCTGAGCCGAAGGCAGTCGCTTAACCAACTGAGCCACCCAGACGCCCCAAGCCTATAGATCTTTACATGGTGAGTGCCCTGATCTTAAAGAGGCCATGAGCCCACACATGCAGCTTGATGGATGGTTCTCCGAATTATGGAGGTTGAGCTGAGCAAGGTGACTAAGAACTCCCAATTGTTTTGATATCATGTGTCCTTCAAAAGCTCCTGAAATTCTTAGAGAGAAAAATAACACTTCTCTTATAAACTGGACATCAGAGATAAGCCATCAAAAACTTGAACTGATATCCTCTACAGTTTTATACACTTAAAGACTGAAAAGCAATCTTTCCTTCAAATAAGATTATATCACCCACTTCTGGGTTCTATTTCAATATCTTCTTTTAGGAGCCTTATTTCATTATCTCAGCAAGGAAAAAAGCAATAGGAACTACTGAAAGTAAAAGGCAAAATTACCAATTAAGCTCAACTGTAATGTAAAAGGTGGCGTTTCATCAAAAGAACAGTCTAATAATAGTTATTGAGAATGTCTTTGGTTAAACAAACAAAGCTGTACACATCAAAATGCTTGGCATCAGGTTAAAAGGGAGAAGTAAGTGCTAGAAAAGCCAGGTAGCAGCGCCCAAGCGTGTGTGTTAAGGAGCCGCTCAGGGCCAACCCTGTCCACTGCAACGTAAGTCCCCTCACAGGCAGCCCAACCGCCGCCACTGTGGCCAAAAGGGCAGAGGGAAAGTCCTTTAGTCCTGCAAGAGCTTGAGGCAGGGTGAACTAGAAGAGCTTACACCGATATAAAATTCTGATTTTCCAAAGAACACTCAAGAAAAACAAAGGCACATCTCAATCCTCTAATCTGCTCATTCTGCAACCTTCTACCTCTCATGTCTCAGATCACACAGACAAGAATTGAATCATATGACATCAAAAAAACCCAGTATTCCGAAATGGACAGGTGACCTTCAGCAGACCAAATGTAGTTTTCAGCTACTGTATCCTACCGATGCTACGGAGTGATCCCGTGAGCACGATCATGTCATTTACGAGTTGGCATAGGCTTGCTTTGTCTTATCCTTGGTGTTCACCGAAGGGGAAAATCACTGTTTCCTTTAACAAATTTTCATTGTTCACCTATTATCTGTTAGTCATGGGGCGAGACATGAGTAAGCGAGATCTGATCTCTGCCTCACAGTACAGTCTCCTGGCAGAGGAAGAGAGATAGTAAATGTAATGCGTTCTGTGGTCATCCATGATCTTTGAGACACATAACGTGTGGGCTGTCGGGACGGGCAGGTGAGCGATGAGGAGGGAGAACTGGCAGGTGAACTGCAGGCTGAGGAAGTAGCATCTGACTCAGGGGTTGGAAATGAGAAAAGAGCCCTTTGGGGGAAACAGGTGACCAGCTGGGTCACACAGTTGGTGGATAAGTGAGAGCCGAGTTTTGTCAAGGACTGAAGCTCTGATTGTATTTAGACTTCACACTTGTAAAAAAAGCAGTTTTATTTGACTCAGTCTTGCTGTGATGATGGGGGTGCAATTAGGAGGTGCTGTACTGTCGGGGACGGTGCATGATCCGCCCTTCCCTCCATGCCCAAGCCACCGGAAACTTTGGTGGAGGTACCTGTGAATGTGAATGAAAGCCCAGAGGGGCTTCCCTGCCTAGAATCCGAAAAGCCACATACCCTGTGGGTCAGGGCAATATGTCCTTGGTGTGCTTATTCAAGACGTATAGTTCCATTTAATCCTCCTCCTGGTATTCATATCTCTGTATCTCTTCTCTGTATTTCTTGATCCCTCTGCCTCAATGGTCTCAACTTCCGTGAGTTTAAGCGATCACTCTGTACCCTGCAGTAACAATACTAATCCTGTCTCTAGGGCGGGTGTAAGAGCAGTTAAAGATTTCACTGCACCATGCAACTTCTTCACTTGGGAATAATAAAAGACTGGGACCCTTGACAGTCAAGGGAGACAAAGCTGTGATATAGAGAGAGGAAGACTGAGAGAGAAAGAAGGAAGAGCAGAGCGAAGAGACAAAAGCCATGAGACAGAGAGACACTGAGAGCCCACTGAGAGACTGAGAGACAGAGAGATAAAGGCAGAGGGCCTGTGAGGTAGCAGCAAGAAAGCCTTAGAGGAGAGAGGAGGAGAGCTGGCAAACAGCAAGAGATCCTGCTTCGACAGACCTCCCGGCTCGGGTGTGTTTCTGGCCGCCTACACTCACCCTGCTCGACCCCCCGTTTTTCCCCTGGCTGGACCAGGGGAGAAACCCCAAACCTTGTAGCCCAGGAAGGAGCTACACTGTACAAGTACCCGAAGTTTCAGGAATTTTTAAAATCTTGTATAAAACAAAGGAATGAGTGCAGAAAAGAACTGCCCAACTCTGTAATAATATAAATTATAAAAATTAAAAATTAATGATAAACCTGTTATTTTCAATTTTCATGGAAAATTCCTTTATTTTTGATGTGATTAACCACAGATACAACATATAATATTTTACTATCTCCTTCACCTGACACTTTTATGTTTTACAATTACCTAAAATGTTTCTCAAATTTTTCAGTCCAGAGATGTGTACGTTTTAGGTAGATTAAAATAGGTTTTGTAATAAAACTTTGTAAGAATTTCCCTCTGTAGGGGCGCCTGGGTGGCTCAGTTGGTTAAGCGACTGCCTTCAGCTCAGGTCATGAACCCGGAGACCCGGGTTCGAGCCCCACATCGGGCTGCCTGCTCGGCGGGAAGCCTGCTTCTCCCTCTCTCACTCCCCCTGCTTGTGTTCCCTCTCTCACTGTGTTTCTCTCTGTCAAATACATAAATAAAATCTTAAAAAAAAAAAAAAGAATTTCCCTCTGTTTATATTAAATGTCAGGTATTCAACAAGTATTTTTTGAGTGTGTATTGTGTAGCAGACAGTGTTCTAGGTCCTGGGGACACAAAATGACCAAAACATATGCAGTAGCTGTTCTCAGGGTACCTGTATTCTAATTGGGGAACACGCTATACACTAACCAACCAGTAACATGTCGGGTGGGACTCATGTTATGAGGCAAAATAAAGGAAGGTGTGGGGGTAGAGGGAGAAAGAGATGCTATTTCAGAAACGTCAGGAAAACCTCTCTGAAGATGGTGCAGATTCCAGTGGTGGTAGTAGAACGTCCCGAGAGGGACGTTCTTGATTTCAAAGGTAGAACCTATAGCTTTGTGGAGGAGAGGAAGAGGGCTGCAACAGAGATGACTCTTACAACAGGGCAGAAAGGGGAAGATTTGGAGGATCTGGCTAATGACAGACCTAGACCAGAAGGCAAATGTCTAGGGTTGGAGCTGGGTGTGACACTGGGTCAGATTAGGAACATATGGGGCCATATGATGATGACAGCCAGGAGGATGGTGGCAACCCAGATTCTCAGGCTGCTTGAGGTGACTGAGGTCATCAGGGACGCAGGACATCACAGGGTAGCTCCTGGTGGTCTCCAGATGATCAGGTTGGGAAGTGATGGAAGAAGACAAGAGGAAACTCCCAGGGGCACACACGGCTCAGCGAGACCTCGCCTCACGGCACCAAGGTGGCGTCAGCTTTGGTGGAGGGCTGGTGGCTGGAGAAGTGAAGCTCTATTGTTCCTTTCTGGCACTAGGGCTGCTGCCCCTAGGATATGTAGAGCCCTAGGCAAACATGTTTAATTGGGCCCCTATCTATAAAAACAACTTATTTATTAAAAAATGTTTCACAAAAGCCATGGGTCCATGGGAGATGTAGGGTTATAGTACAGATATTGGTATAGGATTTAGACACAAAAATTTAAGAATATTCAGCAGGGAAGTGGTATGTAAGTATTTTTAAATTTTCCAATCAGAGCTTATGATGATTGTTCATAGTGTCTCAATGACAATGGGTTCACAGGAACCATTTTTTCCTATTCAGGTCAAGAAACCATATTCTTGATCTCTTTTCTTGTCAAATGTGCTCTTCTTGACTAATTTCATAACTCCCACCACAAGGAAATAGTGGTAATGTGTTAACTATTCATAATATTGTGGGTCCTCTGATCCTTCAAACAATGCGACTCTTTCTGCCTTTGCCATTCCTTTATGCCATCGATTTAATACTGGTTATGTCATAACTCATGGTGCGACATCATTTGTCATGCCATTCATGAATGCTGGCTTCCAGTGACTCTCACTGTGTTTCACTAAAGGTGACCACAAATGCAAGCCTTAACGGAGTATGCAGGAAAATGAATGATAATCTGTTAAATTTACTTTTTGGAATGTGATAATGCAAACACAGAAAACCACATCATATACAAATGCTCTTGAACTACATCTGTAGGCCATGATTACTATATTCCTAGAATATGATCTCTTTCAATGTTGGCTGCACTCTGACCTTCACACTGCAACCAGTGAGGGGGGAAGGCTAGTGGCTCACCGGCAGAGCCACCAGAGTAGTTCCATTAGCTAATGTGTGGAATCTCTGATCCTTTACTCTAGGAGGTTAGGACAGACCTGGGAGATCTTGAGGTCATGATATCAATCAGAGGCAAAAGAGGACCTCAGTTAGAAAGACCTGTTGGCGTTGTTGAGCAGGGGTTTCAAAAGCCCTTGGGGAGATAGGTGTGGCCATCCACACAGTGCTGTGAGACTGCGGGGTGGAGGGTGGGGCCCGTGAGACTGTGGGGGTGATCCTGGGTGGTAGCTACAGAGCCAATGCAAGATAAAGGATGCCTGTGTCCACCTCTGCTGCCTTCAGATACTGTAAAATGGATGTAGCATCATGGCCAAAACATAAATAGGTAAGTCTGACTGGTGGGCTCAAATGGGTAGCTCAAGTCCATGGGTCAGCAGTAGATAGTTGGTACCCCAGAATCATGAACTTGTCCTCTATCTAACATGAATGAAAACCACACCAAATCAGTGTGTCAATACCAGTGTGGTGGTCTAACCTCAAAAGAAATCCTCTCCAGCCAACAGGATCAATCGGCTCACCTGGCTTCTTATTTGGGACAGACTCAGGTAATGGGACCGTGATAACCCTACAGGACCAAGTCCTGGAGCAACTCCCAGCATCTCATCAGCCCCAAAGAGGAGGCATTTTAGAGGACTGGAGAGCAACTGAAGGGAAACAAAAACCAGGCCCATACTGCATGGTTCCAAGGTGGGGCTCAGGGACCCATGGTTGGCAGCCATGGGTGAGAGAATTATACTCTCAAAGGCGTGCTCCCATCCCCTGCCCCTTCCTCCTCTGTGCTTGCCCAGGTCTAGTGGTGACTGTCTGGCACCACAGCTCAAATTAAATGCAATTTTGCTTGAAACTTCTTAGTAAATCAGACCTTTGATTAGTCCCTGGGTTATAAATATTCTGTATCTTTTCATAGTTTTACCAGCACAGAAAAGGTATTTACGACATTTACCTGGCTAAACAAAGTGCTTTTTAAATCCAAGTGATTTATTGTCAGACCCTTTTCACTGAAGCTTATTTCCTTTTTAAAGAGAGACTTGGATTTCTGAGATTATATTTCTTTCCAAAAGTGAGGGCTTACTTAACACTATTCTCATCCGTGGGCTAGAAGGCAGGGCTCCTGGTGCTAGGCCAGGGTCACCTGGCACACACAAACACACCTGCGTGTCCCTGCAAGTGCTGGAGGCCACGGGCAACACAGTGGGAGTGAACTGAAGCCCCACTTCGCCTCTGCCACAGTTCCGACACATCAGACGGCTTTCCCGGGCCATCCTCTCTGGGGGGGAGCGCCCTCGCTGGGAGCCTTGCCTGCATTTAAAAGTTTTGGTCTATTTCACAGCCTTACATTTTGCTCCTCTTCCACCTTTGCTTACTGCAATAGTAAGAATACTATTTCGGCAGAGTCCACATCTATACTTTTAGGGAAATTCACAAAGCTTTGTGAGAAATTAATTTTCTAAATTTATAATTTCTTAATGCTTTATCTTTCATTTAAGATATCATTAGTAGCTATTCTTCAAAGAGATTTGGGCAGTCCCTGACCTTGACACAACTCTTACAAGGTTGCCCCATGATCACTTTCACATCACTGAACATTTATACCCCAGATGAGAAACAGATGTGAAGCCATTTACGGTGGTTCGGTCTGCCTCCTTGTATTCTATTTCTGGCAATCATTATTTGTGGGTACCTATCCAATTATCTGAATATCAGTAGTATTTTGCTTTTATTTTCTTGTAAAAATGAATGGGAGGGGGTAAAATGGAAGTGCCAATACCAGTAAAGGCAGGTAATCTAGGCCTTCAGTAGACATTCCATGGACCTCAGGGTTGACTGTGAGTTTAGTGGTAGCGAACAATAACCAACTGAAGACCACAGATGGTGCATCAATGGAGGAATTGGATTATCTGCGTAAGTATGATGGAGAATGAGCAGTGACCCCAATGCAGGGAGATGTGCACAGGGCTGCTGCTGACCTCTTCTCAGAGAAGATGATGGCAGACCTTCCACTTTCTCTTGAAAACCATTTCAAGAAAACCTATCTGACACCATTAAATAGAATCCCTACCAGCTAGTCCTTATTCACGTTTTACATCTGTAATTTACTATCTGTATATAGTGTTTACTGCTTTCAATGTATTAAATGTATTAAATAATCTGTACATATTGCATATTCATGCAAAAAATATTTTTAATCACATTTTATAATGTGAGCTTTCTAGAAGTAGAACCCCCCCGCCCCTTGCCATACGCCTACTGTTTGACTTTCAGATCCCTGACTTTCAAACATATTTTTAGGAGTTCATTATATACCAATGTAAAGGACTTTCATCGCATATGATTTACTGGGGGATGATGTTTCTCTTGTTAAGAATGCTGTGGTGTTCTTTTGAAAAATGATGTTCTCTCTCTTAACAATGCAAATGTTGAATCTGTTTTCTGTATGTTACCACAAATAAATGAAGCAGAAGTGCCCTCAGGGTCAAGGTCAGTCATTTGCTCACTGACTTTCGGGTCACTGACTTCTCCCTGGAGACATTTAAAAGGCAACAAACAAATAACACTCCAAAGCTACTGAGAGTTATGGGTCTGACCACATGCTAGGGACACTGTAGAAATGACCACTGTATGTTGAAGAAACTAAGAATCAAGAGGATGCTGTTTAATCTTTCTAGGAAGCATGGAGGCAGAGCCTACATCCAGCCCCATGGTTTGCCTTTCCCTGGATATCAGGTTCGAACAAAATCAAAACTTGAAAACTCATTGACCTTCAAAGTATATCAAGTATAGATTCCTTTACCAATAGAGCTATTGGTTTGAACAAAATCAAAACTTGAAAACTCATTGACCTTCAAAGTATATCAAGTATCGATTCCTTTGCCAATAGAGCTATTTTACTTTCCTCAAATATGTTACAGTGGTCTCTCACAGTTCAAAAGAGTCTGAAACTTCTGGTGACCTATTTTTTAAACAGTTCTAAAAATATAGATTTCTAAGTACATGTTGTCTCAAGTAATTTTTTTTTTAAGATTTTATTTATTTGACAGAGAGAAACACAGCTAGAGAAGGAACACAAGCAGGGGGAGTGAGAGAGGGAGAAGCAGACTTCCCACTGAGCAGGGAGCCAATATGGGAGTTGGTCCTGGGTCTCCAGGATCATGACCTGAACTGAAGGCGCTTAACCAACTGAGCCACCCAGGTGCCCCTCAAGTAATTTATGTTTTGAAGTTATAATCCCTAGCCTATGACTAAATGTTCAGAAAGATCACAGTAAAGGTTTCTGGTATAAAGATATATCTTATTTGGATTTTGAAGAAACTTAGAGCATAAGTTAAAAAATCTAAATATTTAATAACTGCACCCACAAATTTTAAAAATCTAAATGTTTAATAATTTATTTTTTCAGTTGGGCTGTGTTTGAAAAACTGATTATCAGTGGAACCTGAAGGTATTCCCCTAGGAGACAATGTAATTGAAACACTACTAAAATGATGATAGATGAAGCTTAGATTAAGGGTCAGAAATTTGAGAAAGTGTAACCAAGTCCATAATATATGAAACCAATTTTGAAAACATATATGCTTAGGAAAGGAAAGTCTGGTAGGAGAAACATGAAGTTGTTAACTGTGGTTAAGCCTGCTTTGTGGGATTTTGTGTTTTATTTCATTTTCTGTTCCCAAAATTTTTATAATAAAAATGTTTGTAGGTAAAAATAAACAATACTTTTAAACACGGAAAGGAACAATTTTGGAGTAGAGAATTGGTGCTGTCACAGCCCTACTATTCCTCTGGCTCTCAGTGGTCTCTCAACAGAAATAGATGTGAGAGAGGCTGAAGGAGCCAAGGATCTTAAACTTCACATTATGCTATCAGCAATGTAATAATCCCACTTTGCACTTTACCTGGGAAGTCTTATTGCTTTCTTTAAACCTAATAATAGACCTTAGCTTAACGTCACCAAATAGCCTAAATCCTAAGCCTTGAGTAACACCTTTCTAAACCTGTTTTAAAATTAAAATGAAACAACAACAAAAACACCAAAAAACCAAAAAACAAACCCAGAGCCAACACTAAGGTGAAGTGCTTATGCTCAGGCCTAATTAGATATTTGTAGGTACTTATTACAGACAAAATATATACAGAAGCCAAAGATCCAATCTTAAAAGGTTAAGGAATTAATTGATTCATTAGCTGTGAGAACAAGGTGACACAGCTAATAATTTTTTATTGCCCTCGTTTGGTGACTGGAAAGATGTGAGTTGGCATTAACATTGCTTCCTACTCTCTGTAAATGCAGACCAGGCTTTTAACTTAGGTTATTTCAGTTTGCTTTGCTGTAAAGCCAAGTGGCTTTTCCAGCGGAGGCCATAGTCAGTGCAAACTCCCCTTGTGTCTGTGGCTACTGGGATTATTTTAAACGTTATGCTAGCCTACACTAGGCCTTGAAGAATACAGTAAATTTTTCGCTCCTTTCTTCTTGCTTTTATGCTACCAACGGTAAAGCAGTTTAAGTTCCCAGGTGCCCCTCTCCAAAATGCAGTTTACCTGCTTGGCTTGTGAATTCGGTTTTTGATAGATTCAAGAAAATGTGTGATTTTGAGGTGCCTGGGTGGCTCAGTCATTAATCATCTGCCTTCGGCTCAGGTCATGATCCTGGAGTCATGGGATCGAGCCCCGCATCGGGCTCCCTGCTCAGCAGGAAGCCTGCTTCTTCCTCTCTTACTCCCTCTACTTGTGTTCCCTCTCTAACTCTGTTTCTCTCCGTCAAATAAAGAAAAAAAAAATCTTAAAAAAAAAAAAGAAAAGAAAATGTGTGATTTTGTAAACTGCTCACCAGTTCTGTCCCGTGAGTGTGGGAGCAAAGTTCTCCGGAAGCTTCTATATCCAAAGTGGAAGCAAAAGCGAAGTCATCTCCATCATGTCTCCCACAGTTGGGGTCTAGAAAAAAACCGG
>PITA01006489.1:73762-99893 GCA_004023965.1 Spilogale gracilis
CCCCCCCCCCCCCGTCACTGCAGGTGGACGCTGTAGAGAACGTCTTGCTGATGCGTGACTTGGATCAGCAGCATATCTGTCTCCAACGCCTGTGTCTTCACTGCTCTCCAGTAAAGAAAACGCAAGAAACCTTCTCAGGTGCTTGTTATGCAATGTCCACTGGGCTTCTAGTCAGAGGAAGTCATGCTTGCTGGGCAAATCTCTGGTTTAGCACAGAGGGTTTTGTTTCTCACAAGCATCTGATGCACACTGGGGATCCCTTCTCGGACAGCATTTGGGACCCATGGCCTCGAAGTTGCTTGTCAATGGACGGATGGAGGAAGCGCATTAGCTCTTGACCACCTTGATCTGAAAGTGACCCCTGTCACTTCTCACGTTCACCGGTCAAAAGGACTCATGGCCCCAACCTAAATGACATAATGCTAAGAAACGGGAGGAAATGGGTATTAGCTTTGTTAGCCTGTATTCTGTTATTCTAATACATGTTCAACAAAGGAACAAGATTGCCCTCTTACTATATTTGAAATAGAGTTAGTAAATACATGTCAGATGTAGCACTGTTCGGTCATGCCCAAGGCAGGGCTCAGGCCACCGGACATTCATCAGCTTCTGTCCTCCTCTTACCCATAGTTTCTTTTGAGGCTCAAATGAAACAAACACTGGAGGACATTTGAGTTCATATGGTTCCCCCACGTCCATACATCACTACAGCTCATTTTCAGGCCTCAGAAGCACTGATAGTCAGAGGTGACATCAGACCGGCACATACCAGTGTGGCACACTTCCCTTTACACCCAACATCTCTCTTTTTTTTTAGAGATTTTATTTATTTATTTGACAGAGAGAAACAGAGCCAGAGAGGGAACACAAGCAGGGGGAGTGAGAGAGGGAGAAGCAGGCTTCCCACTGAGCAGGGAGCCCGATGTGGGGCTTGATCCCGGGTCTCCAGGATCATGACCTGAGCGGAAGGCAGTTGCTTAGCCAACTGAGCCACCCAGGCGCCTCTTGTCTTTGTTTTTATAAAACACCAGTCCAAACCAAACAACCCGAAAAATAATGTAAAGATTCAAGTTAAGTTTCCTTAAAAAGGCAGCTCAGAGGGCTTGCTTAGAGCGTATCACCTGAATCTTTCTATACATCCTCTTTAAACATCTTTTCCTCATTTAGAATTTTTTACTCATGGCAACAGACAAAATTTCCTTTCTCTCTCTCTCTGTGCACACAGTCCTATTTCTATGAAGTGGCTTTTGAGTTCATTATCTTTTTCTGTCTGGTCTCCTTTCCCTCTGTACACCTTATACCTGGTCTTCCTTGCTGCACAAGGCCGTCTGGAAAGGTAGCCTGATTCCATCTGGGCTGCTTTATTAGTACTTGGCAATCTGGTGAGTATATTCATTAATCACTATTTTATGTCAGACCATACAATTATTTCATCAATGATAGATTTTTGTCACAAGAAAAAAGTGAGAAGACACCACTCTCAAGATGCTAACATTTTTTGCCGCAAGCAGAGGCTGAGCAGTGGGCTCACCATATTGCATCAAGCAGGTTTTTAGAAGAAGAGTGTTTCTATCTCATTGCTGATGAAGCCTTCCGTAAGAGTAGAATCTGCCAACTTCATCACAAATGTATGTGAATGACAGATTTTTCCCTGCCTCAGACATTAACAAACTGCATAGTTCTCTGCTTTAAAAGCCAGATTTATCTCTCAGTCTGTTAAAATGCAAATACCCAAAAAAGACCCCAGCCTCTTGCTACCTATTTAATTATAAAAGGGAAAATAATATTGGAAGATTCCACTTTAACCAAGAGATTAACATCGCTGGTAGTGAGATCAGTGCAGATTTTGTGCCTCTTGATATGATGCAATGAGGAAGACACAATATCACTTCCATGACATTCTTGCCCCCAATTCATCATACATATTTAATACTTAGAAACATCAGACAAATTCAAATTGAGGAACATTCTACAAAATAACTGGCCAATACTCTACAGATGTTTCAACATCAAAGTGGTTCTCAACCTTGGCTGCCCATTGGGATCACCTGGGGAGTTAGAAAATTTCCTAAAACCTAAAAGCCTAGAGAGCCTGATTCAACTGAAGAAATGAAAGCTCAAGAGGCTAGAAGGTGAGAGTGAAGAATGAAATACAAGAAAGGTATGTTAAAGGTATCATTTAGAGATGACAAACGAAGGGATGAACTTCCCTTCATTTGCCAACTCTTTTTAAATACCTATTATTACTAGGTGCTCTTTAAAATCTTGATACACAGCAGTGAGCAAAACAAACTTCTTGTTTCATGAGCACACCTTCTAGATGTGGAGATGGAAGATTCATACGTAAATTAAATCTTTACTGTATATATAATCTGAAACTGTGCTAAGAACCACAAGGAAAAATAAAACCAGGTAATGGAATAGATAATAATGGAAATTAGAGTGAGGAAGGTTGGAGACGGTCACATCTGAATGAAGGGAGGGCAGTAAGAATGTTCTAGTCCAAGGGCATAGCAAGTGAGGTAGGAACATGTTTGGGCAGCGGGAAGGATGGCAGGGCCAATGTGCCTAATACGGAGTGATGAGATAGCAGACAATGTTGGAAAATTTCTGAGATTTCACTGCAGGGACTTATGGGCTGAGTACAACAGAAAACTCCTAGAAGGTTTGAATGGAGGGGTACAATTATTCCATATATATTTTGAAAACGTCTCTGGAGCCTGGGTGAAAGACTGCCTGATACCGGAGCAGATATTGGGAGCCGCCTAGAGGCTGTGGTTTAGGTAAGAGATGAAGGTGAAGACAGATGTAATTAGATTTGGGGTGCATTTTGAAGGTCAAGTGCATAGAAATCATTGCTACATTAGATTCAGGATATGAAGGAGAGGAAAGTCCCAGGGTAGATGGCGGTATCGGTGATGAAGATGGGACTGTCAGCGTTAATGTGAGGGGAAGGGCTCACTTATCTGTGGCAAGAGAACAAACAAAACGGACACAGCGGTGTTCCTGAGCCACTCCCAGCCGAATCTTTATTATTTCATTCGAATGAATTTCCCCCATTCCCTTGCTCTGATGAGAAGCTAGTCCCTCACCCAGTATTCAGTAAGATCCTGAACTGAGTTGCCCAGACCTTAATGGAGGGAAGGAATCTGAGAGTAGGAGAACTCCGGGCCCATGAGACCAGCTCCACTTCCTCTTCCCAGAGGACTCAGTGCAGTGACTGACTGGCATTTCCTCTTTTCTGATCACTGATCATGATCAACAAATGGTAAAGAATAAGCACACGGGAACTAAGATTAATCCAATGATCAAATAACACTTCCAAATAAAACTCAGACATGTTTTGTGCTACGTATAATTACTGGGCAACATGGTAGATTCGAATACATGTTGTAAATTGCTTTCATATGGTCAGGCTGACCAATTATAGAATCAGTTCTGGTCTGAGATGCCCAGGAAAACCTCTGAATCCTAGGAGAAGTTCCCTTTCTAGGAAAGCAGGTAAGAGGAGCTCTAGAGTGCACAGTACTCTTTCGTCTCTCTTGTCTTTCTTCTGGGGGTAAGGAGTACTTAAAAGAGGGGAAAGTTCAGAGAATTGGTGTGATCTTGAGAGAGAAGACGGAAGCAGAATGGACTAATGATAAATATATTACTCTTCGTTAAGCATCCCCTAAGCGCCAGGCACTTTGCATATATGTTGCCTAGTAATGATAATGACCTTTCAGGGAGGATACTACCATCCTCTGTTATGTATAAGGAAGCTGAGACTTAGAAAAAAACCAGTATTATTTCCTAAAGACACTTGGACTGTAGAAAAAGTACTCATGACTTCTTCATATCAGGCAACTCTGAGCCATTCAGAATGGGACAAAGAGTGCAGTGGCATTAGAATGATCCTGCAGTAGAAGCATGACAGATGGCTCTCTCAAAGATGATGTACATACACACCTGGTCACACGGGACTTTTATCCTGGGGATCCAGAAGCTGCTGATCTCCTTTCTAAACTCTCCTATTTCTGGAGAGATAAATACTAGTTCTTCCCCCCTCTCCAATAGGGTCTATGGTTTGCTGAGTCTGTGAGTCCACAACCTGTTTACCCCTTGCGTTCTTCATTCAAAGTTCTGGAAAGACCATCCACACAGAGAGAATATTGATTTTTTTAGGGAGAGAAAGAGAGTATTTAGGAGTAAGCAGGGATAGCCATCCCTTCATTGCATGTGAAGAATTCCCACAATGTCAAGCATAGGTTGGCTTCTATGAATGGGAGACAATGGCTGAGCCCAGAAAAACTGCTGGGAAATCTCTCTGACCAGACTTCAATGTTGATATATCAAGAGCAGAGCTAGGAGGTTTAAGCGTTGAGTTTTACGTGATTTAAATGCAACCCGATGGAGGAGCAGTTTCTTCCAGATATGAAGAGACTAGAATTTTTCCATCATGGAGAAGAGGATTCAAAGAATGAAAGAATGATATTCTGTGGGATGAAACTAAAGTAGAAGGAACTTGGCACCCTCATTCCCTGGAGTTGTGTAGTGCTAGATGACAGAAACCCAAATAAAAACCTCAGGCTGGTTGAAGGAGCGTCCAAACACATCTGGGTTTGTGTTCTATTTTGGTCCTCCTTATTGGGTCTTGAATTCTGTCTGCCAAAAAGACAAGGTGATGTTCTAAGTCCCACTTTCTGTGAATATGATCTCATGTGGAAATAGGTTCTTTGTAGATGCAATCAAGTTAAGCTGATGTCATACTGAATTAGGCTTGGCCCTAACCCAATGACTGATTCTGCTAAGAAAAGGGAAATTTGGGCATAGGGACCCCGAAGGAGAACACCATGTAATGACACGGACAAGTGCAATTGTAAGCCAAAGGTGGCCAAGGGTTTGCCAGCAGTCACGAGAGGCTAGAGAGAGACATGGAACAGCTTCTTTTTCCTTTTTTCAGAAAGAACACACCTTGATGACACTTTGATTTCAGACTTCCAGCTTCCAGAACTGTGAAAGAATAATTTCAGTTGTTTAAAGCCACATAGAATGTGGACGTTTGTTAGGAAAGCCCTAGGAAACGAATTCATTCCTGCTATAGCCAACAAGTGGTGGACGCGGTAGGAGACTGCGGGTGGGGAGAGGTGTGTGCGCTGGATTAAAGGGGCCCTGGGTAGGATGGGAGAGAGAACAAGAGACTCCTGTGTGATGCCACAAGGAACACAGAAAGTCATGAGGGGCCTCGTAGGTAGAGAGCCTCAGAAGTTAGGGTGTATGAGAGCAAAGATGTCGGCAAATATTGTTTTCCATTACGTAGGCTGCCTTTTCGCTCTCGTTTCCCTTGCTGTGCAGAAGCTCTTTAGTCCGATGTACCTAGTTTTGCTTTTGTTGCCTGTGCTTTTGGTTTCTTATCCAAGAAATTATTGCCAAGACCAATGTGAGTTTTTCCTTTATGTTTTCTCCTAGGAGTTTTACAGTTTTGGGTTTTATATTTAAGTCTTTAATACATTTTGGGTGTATGGTGTGAGATAAGAATCTAATTTTATTCTTTTGTATGTGCATATCAGTTTCCCTAATACCATTCTGGGTATCTATCCAAAAGAACTGAAATCAGGATCTCAAAGAGATAGTTTGCACCCCCGTATTTGTTGTAGCATCATACTCCATAGCCAAAATGTAGAAACAACTTGAATGCCCATTAATGAATGGATAAAAATGTAGTAAAACATATGGAATATTATTCAGCATTAAAAAGGAGGGAAATCCTGCCATAGGCAACAACATTATAAGCCTCGAGTACATTACATTAGGTAAAAATAAGTCAGTCACAGAAGAACAAATACTGCATGTTACCATCTATATGAGGTATATAAAACAGTCATAGAGAAACAGAGAGTAGAACTATGGTTGCCAGCATTTGGGAGGAGTGCAAAATGGGGAGTTGCTACTCAACAGGCATAAAGTTTCAGTTATGCAAGATGATTAAGTTCTGGAGATAATCATAGAATCTTGCGCCTAGAGTTAACATTACTGCATTGTATACTTGAAATTTTTGTTAAGAGGGTGGATCTCATGTAGTCTTCTCACCACAATAACAAGCAAACAATTTTTTTAAGAGCTGATACGGGGCATCTAGCCAGTAGGAGGAGAGAGCTATGCTCCCTAAGAGCAAGCATTATTTATTGTTAAAATCAAAACAGTAGACCAAAAGTTGGACCAGCTATTGAAATTTCAGCAAAGGGTACAGGGAGGACAGCAACTGAAGTCCAAACACTAGAAAACATGAATACCTCAGTGTGATCTCAGTGGTTCAGAGAAGGATCAAGAAAGAATTGAGAAGCTCTTTCCCCTGTCACCTTGAACACCACAAGTTGCTTCTCCACCCATGTGCCATCTGGGGAGGAGACAGAAGCCCTGAAGGCCTAAACAATTACCCAGATGGGATTAAATTTACCTGAAATAGACTCTAAAGCTAGAAAAGATTGAGTTACCACAAGTGGACAAGCTTTAATCATCCCACCATCACTGCTTGCCAGCACCGGGACAAAGCTCCAGAGCAAGATGAGTCAACATTCCTTTAACTCACATGTGTTGATTGGCTACCAGGACTCTCCAGAATTCTAGGTAAGTTACAGAAAATAAAGTTACATAACTTTTCATATATGAATTGTAGTATATACATATAGACCCTGCTACATCTAGTAAATGAAACCAGACTTACTCCCTCCCATCCTTGAGGCAGGGAGTGGCCTAGGCTAGTGGTTAAGGGATATCAAATAAGGGAGTATTCCTTTGGTATATATCTCTTGAACGCTTGCCCCATGTAAGACACCATGGTAAGAAGAGTAAAGAGGGAGACAACATAATATGGGAAATAGTGAGGCAGGCTTGTGTTAGCAAAGTATCTTCCTTCTCCCATCCCCTACCTTTGCAAAAGGCCTTCAAGAATATCTTCTTATAAATTTCAACCTAGTGCAAGGAGAAGGGAAGAGCTAGACTAGAAGCCTTTGGCCAACATTTTGATGGTTCCGAAGAAAAGATCCAAACTAAATCAGACTAAAAGCTCCCTCCATGCCTTCCCCCCCTGCGGTCCCCTGGATCCTTAGGGGATTTTAGGATGAGTGGCAAAGGAGAAAGAAAAGGACGTTAAAAAAAAAAAAAAAAAAAAAAGAAGGAACCATTCCTTGCCCAACCCTTCCCTGGAGGCATGTTGACAAGTTTGAAACCATCCTTGACTTGGCAATAATGCAAGACAGCCTAAATGAGGCTAAGTGGGCTACCAGAACCACTTATATAGCTAAGAAAAATAAAACACTGGCAAAAAGCCTGTTCAAAATGAGTAAAGATTAACCCAATTCATAATCGAGCAAACACGGCATGGGACAAGAACCAAAGAAAAATCGTAAATGAGTTTTAGCTCCCTAAAGTAAAACCAATGGCATTCTTTTGTAACCAACTATTTTATTCATATTCTTAATTGAAGATTTTGCTTCTTAAAGGGAAATAGCTATTTCATTACAGGGATCGGATCTGATTTTTTGGCTTGCTTAGAAAAACCTGTTCTTCATTTTATATGATAAAAACAGATTGTGTCAAATGCTAATATAAGCATTCTATATTTATCAAGCAAAAGCATGAGATATATAATTTTTTTACTATACTGATAGCTATATTGTGGAAAAATACGAGCTAATATTTCAAAACTTTGTTTCATCAACCACAAATTTGATAGGGATTAAACTAAGTGAAATAACAATAAGCCAGGATAACATTAAAAATTCTGGAGAAGGAAGGGCTAGGTTATGACTAGCCATTTCCTGAATTCCTACTTTGGCAAACATAGCATCACCTAGGGATGACCTTGATTTTCATGTCTACAAAAACCATAACAAAAGAATAGGAGATTTACTCCAAGAACCTTATTCCAAACAGAGAAATTTATAGTAAGCAATGACAACCACATTGTTAAGAAGATTGTTAATGATGAAAGAAAGCTGACACCTTTAAATTCCAATGGACAGGGTTTAGGTAAAACTAAGATGCTTTAGATGTGATCAAAATCTAGACAGGTGTAGGCTCCCTCAGATTAACTGGATTTTTTGTTTTAGGAAAAAATGGTTCTGGTCATTAGCAAGAGGGATTAAATTTGTTTGATGTTGATGCAGAGGTCAGAATAAGATCCAAAGTTTCAATAATGAAGGAACTGAGCCAATTAGGCTGTCCCACAATGCAGTAGGTGGCTCTGTAATTTGGTCACCTCCTGGTTCCTTAAAATACTCAGATACCCTACATAAAATCACATAAGATTTTGAAATCATAAAAATAGTCATACAAATCTGTGGCAAAGCTTTTATCGTTTCTCAAAAATAGCATCTTCCCTCCAGAAGACTGTGTGATCATCAGTGTGTAGATTGTCAAAGTGATATGGACATTACTGTCAAGTAACTGCACAGAATGTGATCATTTAGATATTTCAGAGTTTGCCTTTTCTCCTTAGACAATATGTTAAGAGTTTCTATTACAGTGACGGGATTGTAATTCCACCCTTTCTGCTCCTGGTGAAAAACAGCTCCGCATGATGCATTTTCCTGGTTTTGAACTCTGTAGCTAATGATCACGGTAGAGGCCAGTTGTCTTGTTAGTGTCTGTGTCAAGTTTTATTCCATGATAAAAGGGCTCTGTAAGGCCACTGCTTCCTAGGAAAAAACTGCAGGATGAACCATCAAAGGGAACATAAGATACATGTCGCCAAGCTAACTCCCTCCTTCATTGAACACAGCCCTTTCTTCCCTATCTCACCTCCAAGGACTCTCTCCAAGGAGAAGAAACAAGAACTTTGTGAGTGGACCAGTGGGAGGTTTGTCCTAGGGTCTGGAGGATATAAAGGCATTTTCTGGCTTTTGGAAAAAACAGTTAAAATAGAGAAGAGGATTCTACCATCAGAGGCAGGGGTGCTTTAAAGTTTTGACCCAAAGCAAGCTGGAAAATGATTCTTGCAGCATATCTTTTAGAAAAAAAAATGATGATAATAATAATGCTACATATTTTCTGTAGATTCATATATTTTTAGTGAACACGAGAAACATTTTGGAAGGAGTTATGCTGCGTTGATGCTAGATTACTCAGAGTGGTATAATTTGGGAAGAGATTGAGATTGGAGAGATCATCAAAGAGGACCTCAACTACCCTGGATTGTTTTAACGATACAAGGAAATAATGTTCATGCATTATTTATATAATTAATAATCAATTCAAAGACTGTACACACACATGTGTGTATACATCATATATTTGTACAGACATAGGATATCTCTGAAAAAATTTTAACAAGTTGATAAGAGATGCCTGGGTGGTTCAGTAGGTTGAGTGTCTGCCTGTGGTTCAGGTCATGATCCTGGGGTACCCGCACTGGGTTCCTTGCTCAGCAGGAAGCCCGTTTCTCCCTTTGCCTGCCACTCGCCCTGAGTGTTCTCTCTCTTTCTCTCTCTGATGAATAAATAATTAAAATCTTAAAGGAAAAGAAGTTCATAAGAGTTTTTGGCTCTGAGAAGGAAAACCAGTTGGCTGGGAGGTAGGGCTTAGGTGGGAGACATACTTTTGACTATAAGGCCTTTTGTACCTTATGAAATTTGCACCATATGCATGTATTAGATAAGACAAATCAATAAATAGTTCAATGTAAGTTAATAATTTGAAAAGATAATTTTAAACATTAACAACAGTGAAATCTGAGGGGCACCTGGGTGGTTCAGTTGTTAAACATCTGCCTTTGGCTCAGGTCATGATCCCAGAATGCTGGGTTTGAGCCCCACATGGCTCCCTGCTTCACGGGAAGCCTACTTCTCCCTCTCCCACTCCCTTGCTTGTGTTCCCTCTCTCGCTGTGCCTCCCTCTGTCAAATAAATAAATAAAATCTTAAAAAAATAGTGAAATCTGAAATGAACTAAAATTCTATTTTAAAGATTTAACCATAGTTTAGAACAACAATAAAGGACTGAGCTTTACAGAAGAGTAGAACTTGGTTAGGAAAGGAAGGAGATCCAATGTTAGGTTGTCGGGGCTAGGATAGGTCAGATGTTAGTGGCAACTGAAGGTCCAAATTCAGGGGCATAATTCCTGAAGCCAGGTGCAAAAAAATATTACGTATGGCAACCCCAAGTTGCCTCAGGTTAAGAATCAAAATAGTGTAGTTGAAGATAAAGTCAGGTAGAATTGAATTGAAGGAAGGAAGGGAGGAAGAGAGGAAGGGAAGAAGGGAGGGAGAGAAGAAGAGAAGAAGAGAGGGGGAAAGGGAGGGAAAAGAAAAAAATGTAAAGGAAAGAAAAGTGAGAGAAAGAAAGGGAGGGAAATTTTGTAGTTTTTTTTTATTTGAATAAAAAATCCCTGATGGCAGAAAGTCAAATCAAAACCCTATTAAGATACCACCTTACACCAGTCAGAATGGCCAAAATTAACAAGTCAGGAAACAACAAGTGTTGGAGAGGCTGCGGAGAAAGGGGAACCCTCTTACACTGTTGGTGGGAATGCAAGTTGGTGCAGCCGCTTTGGAAAACAGTGTGGATATTCCTTAAAAAATTAAAGATAGAGCTACCCTATGACCCTGCAATTGCACCACTGGGCATTTACCCCAAAGATACAGATGTAGTGAAAAGAAGGGCCATATGCACCCCAATGTTCATCGCAGCAATGGCCACAATCGCCAAACTGTGGAAAGAGCCAAGGTGCCCATCAACAGATGAATGGATAAAGAAGATATGGTCCATATATACAATGGAATACTGAGCCTCCATCAGAAAGTGCCAGGAGCCAGCCCAGCAACAGTAACAGTCGGGGTTCCCGAAGGTGGTCGGCGATAAAAGGAGGAGACCAGACTTGAAGAGTGGTGTGGGGATCTCCTCTCCGGAAAACTGTGTCTTCAGGGTTCTTTATTTAAAGCCTTTTAGTTACATCAGTCTAGCTTTAGGGAAACAGTTGGTTCTGTCTCTCTTGCTCTCTCTGCTTCTCTGTTTCTGTTTCTCTCTCTGTTGCTGTCTCTCTGCCTCTCTCTCTCTCTGCATCTCTCTCTCACTCTCTGTCTCTGTCTCAGTCTCTTGCTTTGCAGGCTCTCAGCCTTTGCCTCAGTCTCTTTTTCTGTCTCTCTATCTCTTGCTTCGCTCTCTCTGCCTTTTCCTCTCTCTGTGCAGGCTCCCTGTCTTTCTCTCTGTGTCTATTTCTGTCTGTCTCCGTCTCTCAGATTCTCAGTCTCATGGCTTTTTCTCTCAGTTTCTCTCCATCTCTCTTGACTGTCAAGGGTCCCAATCTTTTATTATTCCCACGTGAGGAAGTTGGGTGGTGCAGTTAAATCTTTAACTGCTTTTGCACCCGCCCTAGAGACAGGATTAGTATTGCTACTGCAGGGTACAGAGTGATTGCTTAAACTCACGGAAGTTGAGACCATTGAGGCACAGGGATTAAGGAATACAGATAAGAGATACAGAGGTATGATCACCAGAAGGAGGATTAAATGGAACTATGTCTTCAATAAGCACACCAAGGACATATTGCCCTGACCCACAGCGTAAGTGGCTTTTCGGATTCTAGGCAGGGAAGCCCCTCTGGGCTTTCATTCACATTCACAGGTACCTCCACCAGAGTTTCTGGTGGCTTGGGCACGGAGGGGAGGGCGGATCATGCACCGTCCCCGACAAGAAAGGATGAATACCCAACTTTTGTAGTAACATGGACTGGACTGGATGAGATTATGCTGAATAAAATAAGCCAAGCAGAGAAAGTCAAGTATCATATGGTTTCACTTACTAGCAGGGCATAAGCAGTAACATGGAGGACAGTGGGAGAAGGAAAAGAAATGTGAACTGGGGCAAATCAGAGAGGGAGATGAAGCATGAGAAAGTCTAGACTCAGAAACAAACTGAGGGTTTTGGAAGGGAGGGGGTGGGGGGATGGCTGAGCCCGGTGGTGGGTATTGAAGGCACAGAACTGCATGGAGCACTGGGTGTGGGGCATAAGCAATGAATCTTGGAACAGTGTAAAAATAAAATAAATTATTTTAAAAAAAATCCCTGATGGAAAATGCTCTGTTTCTTTTCCTCTATATTTTATAATTTTAATTAAAAAAAATTTCCTGTTAATTATTAAGGGATCCAGTCACACCTAAGTCATAATAGCTGGAGACTTGTACCCCAAGAGACTCCTGCTGACAACTCCAAGTACATGTGCAGGAAAAGCTGGTGAACCTGAGATGGGTAGAAAGTGAAATGAATACAAATAAATAAATAAATGCCAACAATGGAAGTGGGATGGTGATAAAATGTGACTACAACTGGAATTCTGTAAGAGATTTGAATTCCCAAATTCCCAAATCCTAATCAACCTCTGTCAACTTGGCCAGGGTAGCAGGCCATTTTACCCAGCGCTGGATAGAAGCAAACAAAGAATGAAGGCAAAGGCATTTGGCTTTTCTAAGTAGTGTCGTAATTGCTACTCCCTTAAACAACATCCTTCTAAATCTGACACCAAAAGTAAAAGGGTAGGGTACTGTTGGTGAACCACATATTTCATTCTCCAGGAGCCCACTTAGTTTCAGGGAAAGAAGTGGACCTCACCACCTACATATGGCAGGAATTTTCAGTAGAGGTCACAGTTCTTAGAAATATGGATACTCCTCATAAATCTTCAAAGTGAAATTTATCTACTAGGTTGTCTCATCTCAGAATGGCTTGCTAGACACTTCTGTTGGTTGGGTTAAACTGTGGCATGATAACTATGTGACAGCTATAAACGTGCAATGACATCCTCAACTGGGCTGGAAAATATCGTGGGAAGAGGGTTTCTGCCAGTCCCATATGCCTAATGGCACACCATCATCTCTATACTCTCCTGCTTTGATGGATGGTCTTCATTAGTATCACAGAGAATTTTCTTCTTGGTATTTTCCTAGCCTTCATCCTTGTATCAATACTTAAAGGATTAAGTATTAGATAGGCTCTCCTTTTCTGCCATCAACTTGGATGATTTCCAGAGTGTATGAGTTATTTACATGTAGAACAATAAATCACTTTCTACTTTTTAATTTCACACAATACTCATGCTCCAACTCATTTTTACTGGAACCAAAAAAAATGTTGTAGGTTGTCAAGAATGAAGAGTGAGATGAAAGAGGATGCCTCCCAAACCTCTCTACCTTTCGCTAGTATCTGAATTGTCCATTACAAACGAGTTTCTTATGTTTTATCGATAAGCTGAGGGGCATTTTCCAGCTTTGCAACCTCCTCTAATTTTTTCTCTGATTCACAATCTTCTGAGAGGAGTGATAAGACATGTTCCAGAAAAGAACCCCAGTTACTTAACAGAGGAAAGCTCTGAACTGACTACAGATTTAGGAAACAGCAAATGAGGAGGCATGCAGCTCTGAGGTCATCCTTCTACCAGAGACACAGTGGTAATCCCAGCCTATGCCTGGAATTCAGAAAAAAGCCCGAATCATGTAGCTAGACGGCATGTATCCATGTAGCCTGAAGACAGAGAACTGGATTTTTCCTACTTCTAGCCTGTGGAAGCAGATGTCCTTAGGACTATGAATTTGGCTTGAAGTTCCTTTCATCTAAAGTTTTTGATTCATTTATTAAATCTGAAGTGTTTAAATAAGATGCACAGCAAGGATCTGAACTCACGTTGGCTTGGCTCCAAACCCTGCAGTCTGACCTGTATCATATGGTTTCTCTAGCTCCATTCCACTCAGGGGGAGCTTTGTCGTGGGCCTTTTTAGACACTTAAAAGTATACAGCACCTTTAGCATGCTGGAACAAGACACGTTCCCTACAAAAGCCCATTAGAGAAGACAAAGACAAAGGTAGTTGAACCCTAAACACTGCATATGTTTTTCAGGATATAGGGAGGGCCAAGTTTAAAAGGGCAGAACCATAGTCTGTTTTGTTTCCTTTTTATTTTTTGTTTTGTTTTGTTTTTTCAGAAGTTAATCTTCTTGTTTACATACACCACTTAGATGGGTGGTTTTGCTACTTCTTTCCCTTTTCCTCTGGGCATAGAGGTGAAAGTGCTTCCGGAGAGATTGCTTAGCCCCGTGAAGTTTTATCCGTGATATGATTATAGGCTTAATTCCAACTCCAGGTCCTTCATGGACAACACCAGCTTTCCAACACACCTGGGAATAAAAGCCTGCTTTCAAAGCAAAACACTTTTCTCTCATCTCAGTTCCAAAAGAGTCATTCATGGAACATATATCCTGAGGCTAGAAAAGGATACTCTTTTTTCTTTCTTTTCACAGGGAGCAGAGATGATTAATTCAAGGTCAAGTTGGAGACCTCGGGGCTTAATAATTTCTTTAAATAACTCTTTATTTACCAGGGCTATGTAGACAGGAAAGGAAAAAAAAAGACTAAATATTCTTTTCCCATCTCTGCAATTTATTTTCCTGTAAAAGGAGAGTAAAATGATTAGGTCTTTTGTTGTTGTTTGTTTGTTTGTTTGTTTTGCAATCTACCAGGTTGTTGAGACTATCTCAAGGCAGATAGTCTTGCAAAATTATGAAAGTATAACATCTTTAAAGCATTTTAAAAATATTTTTTTTTTTTTTTTTTTTTTTTTAAAGATTTTATTTATTTGACAGCGAGAAACACAGCGAGAGAGGGAACACAAGCAAGGGGAGTGAGAGAGGGAGAAGCAGGCTTCCCACCGAGCAGGGAGCCCGATGCGGGACTCGATCCCGGGTCTCCGGGATCATGACCTGAGCCGAAGGCAGTCGCCCAACCAACTGAGCCACCCAGGCGTCCCTTAAAAATATTTTATTGATTAGAGAGAGAGAGAGAGAGAGAGAGAGAGAGGTGTGTCAAGCAGGGGGAGGAGCAGAGGGAGAAGCAGGACTCCACTCCCTGGGGCCCAGGATCATCACCTGAGCCTAAGGCAGATGTTAACTGACTGAGCCACCCAGGCACTCTGAAAGTGTTAACATTTTTAAAGGCCTGAAAGAAATACACACAAGACTTGAAAACCCAGAATTCTACAGTCAGTGAAAATAGCCTCCAACATTAAAGATAAATTAAAGAAATTTATTTTCAAATAAAACAAAAATAAGGGAATTTGTTTCAAGCAGAACTGCATTACAAGAAATACTAAAGAAAGTACTTGAGGTTGGAGGAAAATGATGTCACATAAAATCTCAGATCCCAAGAAAAGAATGAAGAACATCAAAAATAGTAACTATCTGGATAAATGATTTTACCTTCTTCCTCTTAATATCTTTATTATACACATATCTATTTAAAACAAAAACTGTGTGGAATTAAAATATGTAGAATACATATAATAGCTATGGCATAAAGATCGGGGATGGAAATAAATGGACCAATATGATTGCAAGATTTCCATATATATTACATGAAGTAGTACTATATGAACTATTAGTTGACTATAAAAAGTTAAAGATGTATATTATAATTTCTAGAGGAATCATTAAAAATATATAATGCAGAGAAGTATGGCAAAAAGCCAATAAGAAAATTGAAATGAAGTTCAGAAATCATTCTAATAATCCAAAAAATAAAGGAAAGGGAGACTAGAAGAACAGAAAACAGAAGAGGTGGACCAAAAATAACTAATAAAACGATAGACTCAAATTCAACTATATTAATAATCACATTAAATGATAACAGACTGAACTCTCCAACTATAAGGTAGAAATTGTCAGAACTGATAAAAGTGCATGACTCAACTATGGGCTGCCAATAAGAGATGATTTTAAATATAAAGACCTAGATAGGCTGAGACTGAATGAATGGGAAAAGACAAAAAATGTAAACAGTAATCATAAAAACATGCATTGGTTATACTAATGCCAGAAAAAATAGATTCCTATACTGTAAAAATTACCAGATACAAAGAGGGATATTTTGTAATGATGAAAATGTCAGTTTATGAGGAAGAAAAAAATCATAAATGTGTGTGTGGCTAATGTAAGAGCTTCAAAATACATGAAATGAAAACTGACAAAATTAAAGAGAGGAATGGACACATTTATCTCCAACTATAAGATGGAGATTTTAATACTCTTCAACAAAGATCTGAACATTATTGATTACTTTGACTTAATCAGGTATTTATTGAACACTACACAAAACAATGGAAAAGTACATCTCTTAAGTTCACCTGCTACGTCTGCCAAAATAGACGATATGGTGGGCAATAAAAGTCTTAATACACCCATTTATGAGGAAAAGCTCTCATCTACCCAGGCTTAAAAAAAACTTTTTTTTTAGAAAAGAATGTTCTTAATATGATTAGGTAGATTAGGTACCCCTACTAAAAAACGTTATACTTAAATTCATATGCAGCGTTGAATGTCTATTTTCTACTTAAAGTCAGCAGCAAGGCAAAGATGTTCACTCTCATCACTTGTACTCAATATTGTTTTGGGGATCCTAGTCAATGCAGTAAGATAAGAAAAAGGAATAAAATACATAGAGATTAGAAAGAAAGAAGTAAAAATGTCTCTAGTCTCTATTTGCAGATGATATGATAAGTTATATTGAAAATTCTAAGGTATCTTCTAACAAGTTCTTATAGCTAATAAATTAATTTAGTAATGTCACAGAATACAAGGTAAATATATAGGAACCAATTGTATTTCTATATATTAGCGATGAATAATTAGAAAATAAAATGTATAAATTTAATTTACAACAACATTAAAATAAAATACTTAGGAATAAAGTTATCAAAAGATGTCTGAGATATGCACATTGCCAACTATAAGACATTGCAAAGGGTAATCAAGGAAGATCTAAATAAGTGGGGAGCTATATCATGTTCATGGATTGAAATTCTCAAAATTGATAAGATAATTTTCACCAAATTGATCTATAGATGAATGTAATCTGAACAAAACTACTGGCAATTTTGAAAAATATAGACAGATGCTAAAAACTAAATGTGAAAGCAAAGGACCTGGATTAGCTAAAAATTTTTGAAAAAGAAGGAAGAAGGACTTACAGTGCTGACTTATGATAAAGCAGTAATAATCTGGACAGTAGGGTATTGTTGTAAAGATAAGCATATCAGGTCAAAGAAACATGACAGAAAGGCTAGAAACTGACCTACACTTACATGCTCATTTGATTTTCAACAAAGGTACCAACATAATTCTATGGCACCTGGATATCTGTATGGGAGTAAAAAAAAAATCCAAAAACAGAAAACAAGACACTTGTCCCTTAACTTCTGCTATGCACAAAAATTAATTCAAAGTAGATCATATACCTAAACTTAACAGGTAAAACCATGAAGCTCAGAGAAGAAAACATTAGTGAAAATCTTTGTGACACGAGGTAGGCATAAGTTCTTAAACAAAACATAAAGCACAAATCATAAGAGAAAATTAATGGATTTTGTTAAAATGAAAAATGTCTACTCTTCAAAAGACATAGTTAAAGAAAATGTAAAACAAGAAAATGTAAAAATAGATGGGAAAAAATCTATTTAAAACCTGACTCTGACAAGGGCTTATATTCAGAATATATTAAAAAAAACTCTTACAATTCAGTAATAAGAATATAAATAGCCTGATTTTTAAAAATCTGGGTATAAGATTTGGACAGATATTCACAAAAATATATGCAAATGGCTCATAATTACATTAAAAGATTCTCATCATCCTAAGTCACCAGGAAATCATAAATTAAAACCATAATGAGATATTATAAAATTATTTCTAGACTGGCTAAATTTAAGAAAGACAAAAGATCAAATATTGGTGAAGATGTGGAGCGACTAAAATTTTCATGTACTGCTCATAGAAATGTGAAATGGTAGTCACTTTGGAAAAGAGTGTGACAGTATCTTAGAAAGCTAATAGAGTTACAATCGCATCTAGCATTATCACTCATAGCTACTTATCCAAGTGGAGCAGAAATACATATATCCACATAAAAACTTGCATGCAAATGTTCATAGCAGTACTGATTTATAATAGCCCTAAACTAGCAACAACTGGTAAATTGATAAATTGTGGTTCAATGGGATACTTGGCAAAAACAACGAATGCACTATTCATACACACAACAGCACGGGGCACCTTGGTGGCTCAGTCGGTTAAGCGGCCGACTCTTAGTTCCACCTCAGTTCATGATCTCAGGGTCCTGGGATCGAGCCCCACATTGGGCTCTGCACTCAACGTGGAGTCTGCTTGTGGATTCTCTCTCTTTCCCTTTCCCTCTGCCCCTACCCCTGCTTATGTGGTCTTTCTCCCTCCTTTAAATATATAAATCCTTAAGAAATACATACAACAACATGATGACTCTGAAATACATCATATTAAGTGAAAGAAGTCACACACAAGGCTATGTATTGAGGAATTCCATTTATGTAAAATTCTAGAAAGGACAAAATTATAATGACAGAAAGCGGAGTAGAGACTGCTTGGAGCTACGGGTTGGAAAAGAGAATCTGTGATCTTCCTAAACTGATGGAAATATTCTGCATGTTGATAAGAATGGTGGTGGTTACATGGCTGTATATATTTGTCAGAAATCAGCAGTCCAGACACTTAATAAAGGGTAAATTTTATTGTATGTATATTGTGTATCAATAAGAATGAAAAAAAAATCCCTGGCTTTAGACAAAGATTTTTATTTTATTTTATTTTATTTTTTTAGACAAAGATTTTTAAATAAAAGAAAGAATAACAGACACATGTGAACAAATGAAACTGGAGTTTTAGCTTACACAAAAATCAACTCCACATGGATTAAAGACTTTATCGTAAGGCTTAAAACTCCTAGAAGAAAATATAGGGGGTTAGCTTCTAGACATTGTTGTTTGCAATTTTTTTTTTAATTTGACACCAAAAGCAAAGGCAACAAAAGCCAAAATAAATAAGTGGGATTACATCAAAGTAAAAAGCTTCTGTACAGCAAAAGAAACCTTAACAAAATGAAAAAGCAACCAATGGAATTGGAGAAAATATTTGCAAATTGTATTAACTGATAAAGGGTTAAATCTAAAAAATATAAAGAATACATACAACTCAATTGAAAAAAACAATCTGGACAGAGGAACTGAATAGACATCTTTCCAAAGAAGACATGACATTCAATTTGGCCAAGAGTTACACAAAAATGTGCTCAATATCACCAATCAACAGGGAAATGCAAATCAAAATCAAATCCACAATGAGAAATTACCGCACATCAGTTAGAGTAGTTATCAAAACTACAACGAGATATCTCCCCACACCTGCCAGAATGGCTAAAATCAGCAGCACAAGAAACAACAGGCGTTAGCGAGGATGGGGAGGAAAAAGAACACTCATACACTGTTGGTGGGAATGCAAACTTGTGCAGTCAGTGTGGAAAACATATGGAGTTTCTCAAAAAGTTAAAAATAAAACTACCTTATGATCCAGCAATCCCACTACTGGATATTGACCCAAAGAATACATAAACACTAATTCAAAGAGACATGCACACCTATGTTTATAAGAGCATTATTTACAATAGCCAAGAAAGCAGCCCAAGTGTCCTGCAAATGACAGATGGAAAAAGGAGATGTGATTATACATACACAATGGACTATTATTTAGCCACAAAGAAGGATAAAATCCTGCCATTTGCAATGACATAGATGGAACTAGTGAATAGAATGCTCAGTGAAATAAGTCAGAGAAAGACAAATTCCATATGATTTCATTCACATGCAGAATTTAGGAAACAAAACAAACAAGCAAAGAGAAAAAAATGAGAGAATGAGAGATCAAGAAATAGACTCTTAATTATGGAGAACAGACATGGTTACCAGAGGGAGGCAGCTGAGGGATGGGTTAAATGGGTGATGGGGATTAAGGAGTGCACTGATCCCGACGAACACTGCGTGATGAATGGAAGCGCTGGGTCACTGTACTGCACATCAGAAACTAACATGACACTGTATGTTAACTAACTGGAATTAAAATTTAAAAAAAAAGGAAGAATATAAGTGTTGATGGCAGTGTGGATTGGTGCAGCCTTTACAGAAAACAGCATGGAGTTTCCTCAAAAGACTAAGACTAAAAACAGAACTATCATTTGATCCAGCAATTTAACTTCTGGGTATTTATCCGAAGGAAACAAAATCATGATCTTGAATCTTGAAAATATATTTGCCCTCCCATGTCCAATGCAGCATTACTTGCAATCCCCAAGACATGGAAACAACCTTACTATCTGTTGAGGGATGAATGAATACAGAAAAGGTGGTATACATGTATTTACAATGGAAGATTATTCAGCCATAAAAATAAGGGAAATCTTGCCATTTTCAACTACATGGATACCCCGAGAGCATTATGCTAAATGAAATAAATCAGAGAAAGATAAGTACTGTATAATCTTACTTACATGTGGAATCTTTAAAAAATGAACATATAGATACAGAAAACAGATGATGATTGCCAGGGGTTGGGGATTGAAGGATGAGGGAATTAGGTGAAGATGAAAAGGTACAAACTTCCAGCTGTGAGATAAATACGTCTATAGGATGTAATGTACAGCATGGTGACCTTATTAAAAAAGAACACAAGAGGAAACAAAAGAACAGTAAAGAGGGTGCTAGACTTCAAAACCAGTGTGTCCTGATCCTGTTCCTCCAAGAAAAGAGCCACGAGGGGACTGGATGTTCAATGATTTTATTAGGGGAAATATCTGCAGGAAAGCAAAGAGGGAAGAAGTCAGGAAAGGTGAGGAGAGCCATCAGACTAAGATGTAAGGCACAATAAGATACTTTATAAATACTTACTGAAGAAATTAGATGTTTCTTGAAGAAATTAAGTAATAGGGCAAAATAAAAGAGTAATATTCACATAACTTCTTAAAGATGATGACATTAAAGAATCCTAATGAAGAAAAAGATTTTAGATATAAGCTAATCCTAGGTCACAGCTATGAGAGCAAGACTTTAAGAAGGAACATGGGATTCACTGGGTCTGTGCTAGAACAGCCCCTGGCCTGGACTGAAGCAAACAGCTAATTTACCCTGGTTGTCAGAAGCAGACAAATGCAAAGACGGTGAGTGGGAGGTGTAGATGAGGAGACAAGGCAAGTCAAGGCAGGGTTGATGCATCAAATCTGAGGAGTTTGGGGACTTCATCAAGATAAAAAGCTTCTGCACAGCAAAGGAAACAGTCAACAAAACAAAGAGGCAACCCATGGAATGGGAGAAGATAGTCACAAATGACACCACAGACAAAGGGCGGATGCCCAAGATCTATAAAGAACTCCTCAAACTCAACACCCAAAAAACAGATAATCATGTCAAAAAATGGACAGAAGACATGAACAGACACTTCTCCAATGAAGATATACAAATAGCCAGCAGACACATGAAAAAATGTTCATCATCATTAGCCATCAGGGAAATTCAAATCAAAACCACACTGAGATACCACCTTACACCAGTTAGAATGGCAAAGATTAACAAGGGAGGAAACAACAAATGTTGGAGAGGCTGCGGAGAAAGGGGAACCCTCCTACACTGTTGGTGGGAATGCAAGTTGGAAGAGCCATTTTGGAAGAGTGTGGAGGTTCCTCAAAAAATTGAAAATGGAGCTACCCTATGACCCTGCAATTGCACTACTGGGTATTTACCCCAAAGATACAGATGTAGTGAAAAGAAGGGCCATATGCACCCCAGTGTTCATAGCAGTAATGTCCTCAATAGCCAGACTGTGGAAAGAGCCGAGGTGCCCTTCAACAGATGAATGGACAAAGAAGATGTGGTCTATATGTACAATGGAATATTACTCAGCCATAGAAAGGTTGAATACCCAACTTTTACACCAACATGGATGGCACTGGAGGAGATTATGCTGAGTGAAATAAGTCAAGCAGAGAAAGTCAATTATCATATGGTTTTACTTACTTGTGGAACATAAGGAATAACATGGAGGGCATTAGGAGAAGGAAAGGAAAAGTGAATTGGGGTAAACTGGTGGGGGAGATGAACCATAAGAGTCTGTGGACTCTGAGAAACATACTGAGGGTTTTAGAGGGGAGGTAGTGAGGGGATGGGTAGGCCTGTGGTGGGTATTAAGGAGGGAACATATTGCATGGAGCACGGGGTGTTGTACATAAACAATGAATCATGAAACACCGAAAAAAGAAAATAAAATATAAAAAATAAAAAATGATATATTTTATGTTGACTAACATAACACAATCAAAAAAATAAAATAAAACTCTAAAAGGGTAAAAAAAATGGTCTGGGCAGTTATAAATAGGAGATGAGTCAAATAATCAGTAGCCCAGAAAGTCAGGAAAAAAAGAAGTGCTATGTGGACTGAAACGAAACTGTTCAGTTCGCAGGTGGTGAGTAAGGCAAGTATTTCAGGGATCTGCCCCCCCAAAGACAGCTTTAAGGTACAGGAAAAAGCCAGCTGACTTTACATGTTATTGATAAAGCCCACAAAGATCAAAGAGATGCTTAATTCCACACAAAGAAACACCCTTAGGATAGCTGGTGAGATAAGCAGTAATCACAAAGACAGTTTTATTAAAGACTGGCCATGGGGTACTCCAATGAAGTCCATGAAATGTGTTTAGAATAATATGTGCCATGTGGTATATTTAAAGACTTCCAAGGACTGCTCTGAGTAATGAATTTCAATGTGAGTGAAAAGATTAAGATGGAAGAAAAGAAGGCAGAAACCTTTAGGGGCTGGCACAAAACGCAGGGAGATGAAAAATTAAGCCTTGAAACCATTTTTATAATATTGATTTGGTGCACTGGAGAGTACAGCATTAATTGTAACTCAATACAAGGTTAATCAGGTATAAGGGTGCATCCATCAGTGAAGAATTTAACATGTTCTGGCAAAGTTTTCTCAATACTTGAGGTTTTTCCAAAAAATAAAATGTACCTTTTCCCAAGAATTTTTCCTATTATTGATCGGATTTTTAAAAACAATATGAATCCTTGTAAAATGTATACAACCCATCCGAGCAGGAGAAAACCAGAGTTGGGAGAAATTAAGTAGGAAGTTTTTTGCTTAAATTCCTGTAAGATATTAGGGCAGTCTAAAAAGGAGACGTTAAAGTGTCAATGCAATGGAAAGAAGTTGATGACCTGATGATATGTGGAAGGAACATCAGGACTTGGTAGTTGCTTGAGTGAGAGGAGAAAGGATCAGGAGCTCAGGAGTGTGAACGGGGATTTGAGCAGGCCATATTGGCAGTCCACTGCGAGGGCACCCATAGGGAGACACACTGGTAGGCGGCTGACTACAAGGCCCACAGCTTCTTCCTCCCCTATGGAAATTTGCACATTTATGCTCTGTCTAAACCTTTCTTGCTCAAACTCACATCACAGGGACCCACTTCATTTAACATGCTTCTCTACTCCTTCCTTATGCTCTATTCATTTATTTTCCCCTAGAACTTCTAAAGCATCCAAGCCTCATGCTCATCTTGAGTCCTCACGAAATCATTCCTTTCAGATTTTATCCTTCCTCTTCATTTTCAACAGGCCAACTAAAGTGAGCCACCTCACTGTCTTCCACAGGAAGAACCCTTAATACAGACCGAGCCCTGTCTCCATTCTTTGCTCCCTTCTTCCTTTATAACCCGGTGTCACCTAAAATCACAACAGCAACCTAACACAAAGACAGAAGTCTGGGGACAGTGGTTCAGTTGTACACCACAAACTTCATTTCCAAATAAAAACACTGCAATTTCCACACAAACAATGGGTAGGTTCTTATTTTTACTTTCATGTCCCTTAAAGACCCTATTAGGTGCTCTTTTTGTAAAAGTAATAATCCACAAGCATGAGTCAAAATCTCAGTCTTTAAAGGGGAACACTGCTTATGACTTTCAGAACATAGCTCCCTTTTCTAATCCCCTTTCATTATATAAAAATATGTCCCAATGATTTATGATAAATATATTTTAACAAACTGTTATCATATTGTATACAGTTGACCCCTGAATGATGTAGAAGTTAGGGGCAATGACCCCCTGTGCACATATAATTTTATAAATCCACACATAACTTTGATTCCCCAAAACTTTACTACAAATAGTCCACATTACCAGAAGCTTTACTGACAACATAATCAGCACATAGTGTGTATGTTATATAGCTTACATACTGTATTCTTACAATGAAGTAGGCTACAGATAAGACAATGCTATTAAAGTCATTAAGTAAGAGAAATACATTTACAGTACTGTTGTAAAAAGTCTGCATGTAAAGGGGTTGTGCAGTTCAAACCCGTGTTGTTCAAGTTGTTCAAGGGTCAACTTTATAGGAAAGCAAAAAAAAAAAAAAAAGGTGAAAGTCTTAGAAGAAACATCTCTGGCCTATACCAGTTAGCATTAGATCGGGCTGTGGATAACAGTGACCCAAATACTGGCTTGAATATAAGGAAGCTTATTTTTGTCTCATCTCCAAGTCTAGAAATGGGTATTCCAAGATTACCATAGGGTCCCGCCCTTCAGCTTCTAGTGACCCTGGACTCCATGCAGCTTGTCACTGTGCTATCTCGGCTGTGGACTCTGCCCTCCTGGTCCAAAATGACAGCAAGAAGTCTAGGTTTCACACCATGATCTGGACATAGTATGGAGAAAGAGACCCCACCCTCACGCCCTTGCCAAAGAAAACTGTATAAAACTGGCAATTTTTTAAGAACTGAATTCAGGAATTATTGCAGGACTTTCACTAGTCAGAACTTGGCCATATACCATGCCAAGGCGTAAGAGGGGCTGAAAAAGATAGTCTCTTTTCTGGATGGCCACCTGCTCACAAAAATGCAGTTTCTATTATCAAGGAAAAAGGGGAAAAGAGATTTAGGGGGTTAACCCATAGTTCTGCCAAAGACTAAACTTCTGAACATTTCCTTAAAACAGATTTCTAGATTACTGAGTTAAAATGCATATATATTTTTAAAGCCTCTAGAGGAAACAGCTAACCACTGGTCAAAACTGATATTCTCTTCTCTCCGGGCACACAGACTATATATCCCAGTCTCCCCTGCAATAAGATACGGTCATTACTAAATTGTGGCTAATGGGATTTGAGCACAAATGATGTGCGTCATTTCCTTGCCTGGTCCTAGAAAGCCTTGCATATTTCCACTTTTCCCGTTTCTCAGTTTCTCGCAGAATTGGCGGCCACATATTAACAATGGCAGAGCCGGCCGCATCTGCTCTCCCATCTAGTATTTATTATGTGTACAAGAAATAAACTTCTATTGTTTAAGTCATTTTCTTTTGGGGGATATTTTTGTTATAGCAATTAATTAATCTATCTTTTTCTTTTTTTACTTTAAATTTATTTTATTTTTTCAGCGTTCTAAGATTCATTGCCCATTCCCCACACCCAGCACTCCACGCTTTAGGTGCCCCCAGTACCCACCACCAGGCTCTCTCATCCCCCACCCCCCTCCCTCCAAGTCCCTCAGTTTGTTTCTGTGTCCAAAGTCTCTGTTGTTTCGTTTCTCTCCCTGACTTACCCTACTTCCCATTTCCTTTCCTTCTCCTACTGTCTTCTATATCACCCCTTATGCACCACAAGTAAGTGAAACCATGTGATAATTAATCCATCTTAACTAAGATAAGGCTCTTTTTTTTTTTTTAAGATTTTATTTATTTGACAGTGAGAAACACGGCCAGAGAGGGAACACAAGTAGGGGGAGGGAGAGAGGGAGAAGCAGGCCTCCCGCCGAGCAGGGAGCCCGATGTGGAGCTCGAACCCGGGTCTCCGGGATCATGACCTGAGCCGAAGGCAGTCGCTCAACCAACTGAGCCACCCAGGCGCCCTAAGATAAGGCTCTTAACAAATACTCTGCAATTATTTCTAGAAAGATTCTATCGATTTCCATCCCACGAAGAGAAGATGTACAGACCTCTCTTCCGTAACACAATGAATGTTGTAACCTAAAAATGTTTGTTAATTTGATAGAAAAATACCTCACAGTACACACAGTTCTTTGCTTTCTTGTGAGGCTGAACATTTTGAAATGTTTACTATCCTTTGTGTAACTTTGCACCCCCTTTTTAAAAAATAAATTTATTGATTGATTTTTCAGTGTTCCAAGATTCATTGTTTATGCCCCACACCCAGTGCTTCATGCAGTACGTGCCCTCAGTACCCACCACCAGGCTCGGCC
>PITA01006490.1:0-12396 GCA_004023965.1 Spilogale gracilis
GTTTCCCTGTTCTATTTTGGCCCCTATCTTTCTCAAGAAGTTCTGCGAATGGATTTTCTCCTTGGCCTTTCAAACTAAATGCCAAGAGTCCTATAATGAGACTGAAAATGTAACCACATTGCCCTGAAGGAACTAACTGTACTGTCCTCTTTTGCAAAAGCAGCTCAGCAAACTGAGTATATTAGAGACACAAATTTCTAGGGCTCGTATGGATTCTGTCAAGATGTGTAATGGGGATGAATTACTCTTGCCGAGAACTTCAACTTTTGCACTTCCTGACTTTACTGTGGCTAAAATTGAAATACTGAAGTGTTCCCCAAAGTGCTTGAATTTAATAGCGTTAATTGCCAGCCCCCCAAATCTATAAATTCTTACTTAAAAATTCAACTATTCTATTTGTAGTCCCTGGAAGTACTTCATGTTTAGTGCCCTGCCTATAAACTTTTCAAAAAGCAAACGACCTCTCCTCTGGTATCAGATCCTTACAAGGAATGAGTGAACAACTCTGTCTCCCCAAAGAAATACCTGTCCTCAGGAGGTATCTCATGATCTAAATTTGGCTGGATCTTATCTCCTTCCCTTCCATAAAACATTTATTCTCTCAGAACCCTGAGGAAACATGCCTGGTAAACTACTTCAGCATAAAATATTAAGAACAGAGAACAGTTAACACTCCTAAGAGTATTTATACTTCAGAAGCCTATAACTCAAATGGAAGGACTTCTGTTGTAATGGCAGATTATAGGCATTGTGGGAGGGAAAGAAATAGAGGGACAAGAAAACCATCTGACATCCCTGCAGATCTCCTCCTTTGTCATACCTTTTGGTACTTCTGATCAGCCCTCACCTGTCAGTGTGTGAAGGTTGGACTCTAACTCCTGAAAGACATTACTAATGCGCACAAGAATTTTTTGACTTTATATCCCAACTGTGTAACAGTGGATCATGGATTTGTGGGTTTTTTCCCTTTTTTTTTATACTTCTCTCACAAAAAAGTTGAGAATATAGAACATGATATGCAAAGTCACACTAAATAAAGTTCATGTCTAGGTTGAGTTTGTATTATTACCGTTATCCAACTCCTTCCTTACCATACCGGTGTCTTAGGCACTGACATCTTACATTTATAAGTCTGTCCAAAGTCCTGAATGTCCTTCAATTCAGAGAATCAGTGTAGAGAACCAGGAAAGACACACACAGAGATAAGGGAAACATAGACCCAAGCTCAGTTGTATTCATACATGAGGACTAGTGGTGAAAAGGTGATGGATATCAGAAAAGATGAATACCCAACTTTTGAAGCATCATGGACCAGATTGGAGGAGATTATGCTGAGTGAAATAAGCCAAGCAGAGAAAGTCAAGTGTCATATGATTTCATTTACTTGGGGAGTATAAGGGGTAATATGGAGGATAGTCAGAGATGGAAAGGAAATGTGAACTGGGGCAAATCAGCAAGAGGGATGAAACATGAGAGACTTTGGACTCAGAAACAAACTGAGGGACTTGGAAAGGAGAGGGGGGGGACAGGAGAGCCTGGTGGTGGGTATTAAGGGCACAAATTGCATGGAGCACTGGGTGTGGGGCATAAACAGTGAATCTTGGCTCACTGAAAAATTAAAATAATGTAATAAAATAAAATAAAAATATAAAAGGTGATAGATAAGAAGCAATACTAACTAGATAGAATCACCTTAAGGATGCTTTATAAATCTAGTGAGCTCAAACATAACTCTGAACAAGGAGGGAGAAATTATCTAGCAGAAAACAAAGGTGGGATGACTCAGGTGCCAAGTGGTACCTTTATTAAGACTCAGGCACACGATCATTAAGTGTATCCCATACCCTAAATCACAAGTATTTTTTTTAAAGATTTTATTTATTTGACAGAGAGAAACATAGCCAGAGAGGGAACACAAGCAGGGGGAGTGAGAGAGGGAGAGGCAGGCCTCCCGCCAAGCAGGGAGCCCGATGTGGGACTCAATCTTGGGCCTCCGGGACCATGACCTGAGCCGAAGACAGTCACTTAACCAACTGAGCCACCCAGGCGCCCCTAAATCACAAGTATTTTAATGAGTCCACATCCTTGGAACTGGTTAAGAAAATATGAAATTTGAGTTCACTGACATCTTCAAAAATTTCTCTACCAAATCCTGGGTGGGGAAAGGGCATCCTCTGAAAATTTCAAGTTCTTCTAAAGCATGAAAATAGCAGCAAAGATTATGCATGTTTACGGAAAGTCTGCCCAATGCCATGCTTTGTAGTCACTCTTTCCTGTGAACATCAAACCACCACCATGCCTTTGTTGTAGGTTTTCTAACAAAAGCTTAACACAGGCTAATATCGGCCATTATCGTCCTTGAGGAGGCACTGTTGGCATTGGGCAGGGCCTCCCTCCCAGCTCTTCATCCCTGTTGGCAGAGACTGAGATGAAACAGGTCTTTGAGCAGAGCAAGTGTCTGTCTCTCCCCTGCGTGAGAAGAGGTGAGAAGATGGAGTTTTTTCAGAGTAAATGCAGCCCATCATAGAAGAATTAAAGCACTGAGCCTGTATTAGTTATCTGTTAATGCACAAAAAACATTACTCCCCAGAATGTCAACCTAAATAATAAATAGTTGTTATCTTGTAGTTTTTCTATATTAGGACTCTGTTTAGCTGGGAAGTTCAGGCTCAGGGTGTCTTGGGAGGTTGTAGTCAAACTGTTGCCTGAAGCTGGAGTCCCATGAGGCTAGAGGATCTGCTTCTAAACTTACTCATGTGCTTGTTGGTAATACTCAGTTTCTTGCCAGTCATTGGTTGAGGATCTCTTTTTCTCATCATAGGCTATTGGAGCATCCTTACGACATGACAGCTGGTTTCCCCAAAGTAAGTGATCCAAGAGACAGAGACCAAGATGGCAGCCACAGTTTTAAAACCTAATCTCAGAAGTGACATACCATCACTTCTGTCATACTCTGTTGGTCATACAGATCGACCCTGGTATAAAGTAGAAGGGGACTACACGAGCATGAGGCAGGAATCACTGGGGTCCATCTTGGAGGTCACCAACCATAATACCTCTAATCTAATTGTGCTGAGAACAGAGCTGGTTCTGGTCTTCGACCTGGTGTATGTTAGGGAATGTCTTAGCTCAGAGGTTCTGCAGTGTCATGGCAAGACCAGTGGACTTGGAGTAAAGAGCTTTGGATTCAAGTTCAACTCCACAGTTAGGAATGTTATGTGACTTTGGAATGCTTCTTGACCTTCTTGACCTAAGAGGATATCTTACCTCAATTATAAAATGAGAAGGTTGTTGTTAATGATTTGAAAGATATCTTTCAGCTCTAAAATTCCATGCCACTACGAAATAACATCCATTCAGGGCATAAAGGCAATTTTGTTTAACAAAATGGGCAATTCCAGGGAGCTTTCTCTTATTTTAGAGTAATATACCATTGAGAAAAATGGCACCCTTTCTTGGACCTTATTTCTTTTCTCTTCATTATACATACCTTATTCTAGTAAGTAAGCCTTATCAATAACATATTTTTAATTATGTAAGGCTTTAAGGTGTAACACACATATTTAATATGCAAGTAAACTCATCCATAAATCCCGTTAGGAAGACGCTATACATGAGAAGCCTTCTAACTCTGTTCTTCCATTGCCTGGTGGCTGGTGTTTCCGTGGGTGCCAGTTTGGCCAGAGTTACAGATGACTTTCTGATAAGAAAACTCCCTGGTACATAACCCACATATGAATTAAAAAGGCTCGTTCGTGTCTCGGATCTTTACGTCTAGAGAGACGGCTGCAGCAGCCTAGCATTTGCGGTAGGGACTAAGGGCGGAGTAAGCAGCGGAAATTTTTATCTCACGTAGCCTGGAGCAAGCAGAGGACTAGGAGAAGCATCTTGGGAGGTTCAGCTCTGAGATGAGAATGGAAAAAAACACTCCTTCGCTTATCTTTTAATTCCTGGAGCACGCAGAACAGGCTCCCACTTGAAGGCATTTGCATTTGCCCTGCGTGGGAAGCCCTTACTCGAGTTCAGTGCTCTCTCCTACAGATAAGCCTTGTCCAGCCATCAGGCTCAGGTGGGGGCCCTCCCCCCTCACCGTCGTCCTGCCCTGCATTCTGCTCTCTTGGAGCCCTTAGCACCATCTCCAACCGTCTGGTCAGCTCGCCTGTCTGCTGTGCTCACCTCCGATAGAACGTAGGCTGAGAAAGGTGAGCTTGTTCTCCCCGGTGCCCATAACAGTGCCCAGTCCCGAGTGGGCCCTCAGGAGATCCTCATCAAATGGGTGAATGAATCGGTCAGTTTGGAAACGCTTGTGGTTTGATAGAGGTGAGTTTTAAGAGATGTTGGGAATTGGTGACTAGGGATTAAATCTGAGAACAAAGAAGTTTTTGGTATCTCACACATTGAAGATAGCCCACAGCAGCTGGGGCAGACAGCATCCCCAGGGCTCTGAGAGGAATTCACTCTGCTTCTAGAAACAGCGGTGCCCCAAGAAGGCAAAAAAAAAAAAAAAAAAAAAAAAAGGATAGGGGTCTCTTGAAATAACTGGCCCAACTCTATGAACGCAGTGCTCAATGTGAGTAGGGAGTCTTTTTGTGGGGATTGTAGGGGTTCTCTCCCCTCTTAAAGACAAGGGAGGATTGCCTTGATGGGAACGGTACTAGCAAGAGGAGAAGGCTGGCACATCTCTTTCGGACTGGACCTCTGCTCAGGGAACAGACCAGCAGATGGGTTCCTATGCCCTGGGGATTTGGGGAAAGGGAATAGAAAAAAAGGAATGACATGGCAAAGCAAAGAGCTGGTTAGGAAGCTGAAGGGAGTTAGGGGGCGTGTGGTGGCAAGGATAGGTGGGATTCTTACATGGACCAGGGGGGAGCGGGCACTAAGTTGAGAGTTCTCCACTAGCACACAAGGGCTCCTGAGTTTCTAAGTGAGTGGCATGGGCTGGAAGGAGAGTGCTTTTGGTAGTGCGAGCTGTGTTGGAGTGGGAGATGTTGACCAGGATTCTGATGACTTGCCTCCAAGAACTGTGGAAATCCTCCAAAACCAGCCAGAAAATACAGTCAGGCACCCAAGAGCCACATTTAGATCCTTTCACATAGTAGATGCCAAGAGCTTATCAGTGTTAGGCCAAGAAGGGGGAAAAAAAAAAACCGCACCCAGTGAGGATTCACCTGATACCTTCTCACTGACCCAAGCACACTGAGGAGAGAGATTTTGGAGGAGGGTGGGGAAGAGGGTACCAGAACCAGATGAGGTCGGGTCCCAGTGGCATCTCCCTAGAACCACAGCCTGTGCAAGAGGATGGAAGGAGATGAGATTTAAATCAGATACAAGATGAAAGTTTTAGGCCAGCCTGGACTAAACATGACCAGAAGTTTACAGGCTGTAGCTGAGATGCCCTTAAGGGTCGGAAGAATGGTGTTTGACAGCATGGCTGAAGGCAGTAACTGGAAAAAATTAATTAAACCATTCTGTGTTTTCAGCACAGAATTCAAACTCTCCAGTCACCTAGTTACAGAAGGAAAAATTCAGTGGCGTTTCAGTAAGCAAGTTTCTCAGGCATTTGTTTTTTCTTTGGGTGACCTATTGCTGGTTTTTGTCAGAGGGTGAGGTGACAAGACAGTTCATAAAATCCAAGATTCAAGACTCACGTTGAGTGCTGCAGACTCAGTTGCCTTTCAGACTCAGTTGCCCTTTTTTCTTTGTCATGCTCTCCTCCTGTGAAAAGACTCAAAGCTAATTTTCTGAAACTCATTTTCTTGCTGCCTCAAAGGATTTTTTTTAAACCTTGGGGACAAATCACTTTTAAAATTTCAAAGCTACTTTTTACTAAAACTGAGTGCCCAGATGAGAGAATACCACCCTCATATCCCTCTTACTTGATAAATAAATGACTAAGAAAACCCATGAGACTGTTCCTGAATGGGTGGACATCCTGAAAAGGCATTGTCGGTTGCTGCTGAAACTTACTGAAATCTATGTTCAGTTGAGATGCACCTGCATCAGAAGGAACAGTTTAGCTGTGGATAGCTGGAAGAAAAATGTTTTTGGAAAGGACTGATGTTGATTAAGTTAAAGTTAAGAGTACAGCTTTGAGTTTTATAATGATCTAATTCTTAAAGAGGAAATGGGGTGGGGGGTCATCTGGCTGGCTCAGTCCGGGGAGCACACAGCTCTTCATCTTGGGATCATGAGTTCAAGCTCTACATTGGGTAGAGAGCTTACTTGAAAAATGAGAGAGAGAGAGAAAAAATGCATTTCTTGAATGGGTAATATAAAACAAAAGAGAAAACATGCTTTTAACAGGGGGAAAAAAAAGGTATCTAATGAATAGTAAACCAGTAGAACCCCGCCTTGCTTGGACCTCTCTAATTGTTTAATGGTGTCTCTGCTCTCAAGAACTCCTCTCATCTACTGATAAAAAGAGCTGGATAATAGAATGACATCCACCTAGAGATATTAGAAAGGCTGTGTGTGTGTGCAGGGGGGTGGGGGAGGTGTACTGTGGTGTAGGCGGTGGTGGTGAGAGTATGCATATGTGTGTATGGTTCTTTAGGAGTAACAGAAAGGTAAAGCAAACCAAAGCCTTGTATGTGTCCTGAAAATAATTTGTGGAATTCATTAGTAGAGTCACTTGTTGGTAAACATCACAGAGCCTGTTAATCTTCACTATGGTTCTCGACAGCCTATGCAAGACCTAGCCTGATGTGGAATGGCCTGCTGACCCTCTCCGGAAGTCACTGAGTGGTAGTTTGCAAGGGGCTGGGCCAGGCCATCTCACTTCCGGGGGCCTGAGGCTTTTTCCACCTTGGCCCAACAATGACTCCTATGAAAAGCTCACTGGCCTTCTATTATAGGATTCTACCCATTGACCATCCCCTTTCCTCACCCACCCTACTCCCTTCCCTTACTTTATAAAAACACTATTTTCTTGTCATCATTTAGACCAAGTATAGGAATTGGGCTTTATCTCCACTCACAATTGCCATCTATTGTGAAAGGGCACCCGAAGTACTGTGTTGGGAAGGATTCTGAGCAGGATTCTGGTCAGGAATCAGTGGTAAAGAGGAATATTATGGATCGATAAGGCCCTAGAGCAGAGTGGCAACAAGTTTACAAAGCATTTGTATTTCCCTGTCTAGAGACTATTTCTTCCCTTAAACCATGACCTTTGTTATAAAGAAGATGTATATATATATACAATGGACTATTATTCAGCTTAAAAAAGAGTGAAATCTTGCCTTTTCCAGCAACAACTACAGAGTATATGCTAAACGAAATGGGTCAGTCAGAGAAAGACAAATGCCCTATGATGTCACTCATGTGTGGAATTTGAGAAACAAAACAAGCAAACAAAGGGAAAAAATAGGAGTGAGAGAGAGAGAGACAAACCAAGAAAGAGACTCTTTAGAGAACAACCTGATAGGGGGGAGTTGAGTGAGGGAATAGGGGGTTCTTCACTCTCAGACTGCTGCTGAAATAATCCTGGGGATTGGTGATATGTGACCCAGAGAACTAAAAATTGTAAGATTTGAATTCCTAATAATAGTAAAAAAAACTTCTATGACCATCAATAATTAGCTTTCTAGTAGATGCTACATAGTAATGCAGATAAAGGTATAGACACAGGGACCGTGTGTACAATTCCCCGTCCCTCAAGCTTGCTTGTGAACATAAAAAAGTAATTATAGATAACATTAAAATACTTCAAATTATAAAAAAAATAAGGAGGGAACTATTATTTTTTTCAGATGAGGAAACAGGCCTGAAGAAAGTATGTCATTTGCCCGCAGACACATGCAAGTAAGCAGATAAGCTGGGCTTCGGTCCTGAGTGTGTCTGCCTAGAGCATGGCCTCATTCCAAAGAAAACTTGTAAGCAGAAGCTGAAATACTGCAAGGCCATTTCCTCTGTGCCACGGAGACCTTTGGCGAGGATGGGGGTGTGGAGAATTCTTTCCCTCAATGATGCCTGCATTGTGTGTTTTAGGAGAAACATGACAGAAGAGCTGATTACTTGAGAATTCGGTACTTTTCTGTATGATAAAACGAGGTGGGAAGAAGGAGCAGACTCGCGCATATGTCTGAGGATTCAGTATGTCAGGATTTCCTGACATTAACCCCCCCACAGTGGCCAAGGGACGGTCCCCCGTTCTGTGCCCTCAGCAAAGCCGGTCTCGGGTTCTCCCTCACCACCACTTGACGTGATAAGTGTTCACACGCGTTAGCCTCGAAGGACACCCTGCTTTCCAGGGCACCCCCACCTCTCTGTTCTTGGAGAAATTGTTTTTCATTTTTCAAGCAAAAGGAAACCCCACAGTAAAGAGCCCATTTTTCATCTGGGTCATCCAGCAGCGGTTCTGAGGATGTGTTTCCACACTCGGGTGCTTGCCAAGCCTGCCATCCCGGGGCTGGAGGGGCTCCTTCGGGGACGTGATTCATGAGATTCCAGCTGCCAGCAGGATGTGCTGGACCAGGCAGGAGGTCGGCTGCCCCAGTGAGCTGAGTTAACTGCAGAAGCACAAGGTGCAGCAACATTTCCCAACATCTTCCGCGTTTCACATTTTCGTGCCATGCCCGCTATGATCTTCATTTGTTTTTAAATTTACCAAGGGCCCTGAAACAGAGCTCTGGGGCAAGATGGCTCTCAGTAAATGTATCAGCACTCTGCCTGTAAAATTGTATAAGTCCCTCATGGTTTAACACACGCCAGCCCTCCTTGACCGCGTTCTAATACTCTCCCCTTTATTTCCTCTGTTCTGGTCTCTTCTAGAGACTTCTTGGTGCTCTGCTTATCAGACGAGCTTTGCCTCGGGATGTTTACACGTGTTTACTCTTCCTTCTACTTGGAGTATTTTTCCTCTGGGGAACTGGCTCCTTTTATCACCTCATCAGTGTTGAAATGACACTGCCATTACTCTCTACCCCTTCTCCTGCTTTGTTTTTTTTATTTCACTGCATTTACCAGTCTTTGTTTACTGTCACCTACTGTCACCTATGTGACATATTGTTACTATGCCACCAGAGGGCTAGCTCCATGAGAATAAGAAATTCGTCTTGCTCCCTATTATATCTTAGTGCCCAGTAGTTACTCAATAAACCCAAAAAAATAATGATAATTAAATAAATGAAATGTAGGTTTGGAAAAGATGGTGGTAATCAGCAAGTCAGATTTTACTGGGTATTTAACCTGTCCTGGGTCACAGCCTTCAGGCATCCCAGGACGCCAGGACCCTTCCAAGAGAAAGAGTGCTTCTCACAGACAGAATAAATTTCTCTTCTAGTTTCGGTCACCATCTTGCTTTCATGGCAGCCCAATCATGGCACTTATCACATTGAACAATTTATAGAAAGTAAAGTAGCCTATACTTATAATAGAGTAAACATCTGAGCACTACTGTTTTGGAGGATAATTTACTATTATTCAAAAAGATTTTTTTTTAAGATTTTATTTATTTATTTGACAGAGAGAAACACAGCGAGAGAGGGAACACAAGCAGGGGGAGTGAGAGAGGGAGAAGCAGGCTTCCCGCCGAGCAGGCAGCCCAATGTGGGGCTCGAACCCGGGTCTCCGGGTTCATGACCTGAGCCGAAGGCAGTCGCTCAACCAACTGAGCCACCCAGGCGCCCCTATTCAAAAAGTTTTAAGGGTTTTTTTTCTAGAAACAGGCTGTATTCCATAGCAGTAATGAATATGCCAGTCCCTCTTTCTGCTACCCATGGAAATGTACAGATTTTGCCCTAGTGTAGGGACTGTTGGGTCTAATCATCTACACATATCCATGCTTTATACAAAAATCTGAATTAAGATGAACACTTTAGAGCAGCATTGAAAAGACCCTGTTTCGTGTTCAGTATTTTGCAGCATTTGCTGCTTGCTGCTGGTGACTCGAGACTTCAGAATAAGGAAATAGAGTTGCTCCTGAAAGCAGGAGAAGGAGGTGGGAGTCCCAGGAGGAACTGGCCTTTGTGTTCGATGAATGAGTCTTTTTCAGGTGTCTCTGTTCTTTGGCTTTTAAAGGAAACAGAGACACTCTTCTGTCTGTCCCCACATCCATTGTGTGAAATTTGCCTCATTTGGAGACTCCATTATTTTCCTGGCCATGAAATGGAGAGTCCCTGGGGTTTGCCGGAATGCACTGCCTGGACATATTCCCAGGAGGCTCTTCTTTGGCACCTTCCCCATACTATAGTCTGGGGGAGGAAGATTTAGAAAGTAAATCCATGTTCTATGATAGAGAGAGGACAAAGGCAGTGGTGAATGGATACAGTGGTCAAAAAGCCCTTACCGCTTCTGACTTCTTGTTCATCTCCCGGCCACCTCTACCGTCTACGTAACAAAGAATGGAAGTTGCCCCATCCACTTCTATTCTGAATTGACTGGAGTTGCATGACTCTAAAAGACGCTCTATAAAGAAAAGTCTGTGTGGATTGAAAGCTAGAAAAATTAAAAACAGTATGGTTTGTAATTGCAAGATATCTTCGCTGGAACTACCTTATTAAGGGTAAAGAGTCTTCGTGTCCTCTGAGTGCTCTGGCTATGAAATCCTCCAAAGGGGTTCCAGATAGACGTGCTTGTTACAGGGTAGTGTTCTGACCAATAATGTGTCATGGAAAAGCAATGTTCCAGTGTAGTTTTATAAATACTCTCTTTTCTCTGAATGGCAGCAGCCAGACTTACCAACCCATGTGGGATATCTAGCAGCTCAGATCGCCAGGCTCAATCTGCCAAGAACAACCAAGGCAGAAAGTACTTCATTCACTTCACTTTGTTCAGTCAGAACAGCTGATTGACGCACTGTTGGAGCGTGAATGCTCAAAGTGTTAATGTTGGTCATGGGCATGATCATCATTGTCACCTTCATCATTTGTGAACTTAGAATGCCAAAATACACATCCCTGACAAGAAAAATTCCAAGAAATGTTGAAGGTGTGCCTGGGTGGCTCAGTCGTTAAGTGTCTGCCTTCAGCTCAGGTCATGATTCTAGAGTCACAAGATTGAGCCCCACATTGGGCTCCCTGCTTGGCGGGAAGCCTGCTTCTCCCTCTCTCACTCCCCCTCCTATGTTCCCTCTCTAGCTGTGTTTCTCTCTGTCAGATAAATAAACAAAATCTTTAAAAAAAAAAAAAGTTTCCATTGAAAAGATCCATAGTCCTGAGATCATGAACTGGACACCTAGCTGACCCACTGACCAACTGAGCCACCCAAGCGGCCCTCTGTATAGTTCTTAAAAGCACAAACTCTAGAGTCAAATGTCTTGAATTCAAGTTCTGGCTATAATGCATATGAGGTGTGTGACCTTGGGAAAGTTAGCTCCTCTGTGCCTCTATTTACTCATCTGTAGAATAGAGACAAATAAAGAATATGGCACGACTGGAAAGCACTTCATTAGTCTAGATATTTACAATGACCTCATGGCATGTTTTTTATTATGGTCATATTTATATCTTATTTATGTCTTTTATTTTTAAAAGACCTTGAAAAACTCTTTATAAAAGCACTGAAACTATTTAAAATAAAATATTGCTTTCCCTTCAGTGATGATCAACATCATAATCCAATTTGTAAAAAATAGCTAGGAGTTACTGAAATCTTCCTGTAATCTAGTAGCTATGAGGGGCAGTTTACATACTTACTTTAATATAATCCTCATAACATCCTCTGAGATCAGTGCTGTTGTTTTTGTTTTTTATTTTAAGAGAGAGAATGAGAGCTCACACACACACATGGCAGGGAGTAGGAGGGCAGAGGGAGAGAGAGAGAGAGAGAGAGAGAGAGAGAGAGAGAGAGAGAGAGACTCTTAAAGAAAGCTCCACACCCAGCATGGAACCCGTCATCCAATGCGGGGCTCATCACACGATCCTGAGATCATGATCTGAGTCAAGACCAAGAGTCAGACACTTAACTGTCGAGGTCAGTACTATTTTTATCTCCAGTCTACCAAAGAGGAAACTGAGGTTTTGAGAGGGCAGGTGACCCGACAAAGGTCATCTAGCTGGTATGTGAGGGAAGGTGGAATTGAAATCTACAGCTGTGGGCTGCTCTACTGAATGTGTAATTCACACAGTGGGATACAGAACAGAACTTTGACGTTCCAGTTTCTATTGAGGCAGCAGGCCATTTGAATGGGAGCTAAGTTTTTGCTATGACATGCCCTGAGGTAGTGAAAAAGGAGAAAAACGTTAAAGGACAAGCTGTCAAATAGTTTGCCATTGCTGGAGGATCCATTTGACTACTACCACTAGACAAGAAGGCATTTTATTCCAGTGTGGATTGTGAGACAGGATAAGAGCCTGTTCCAGGATTCTGAAAGACAGCTCAATCACAATTTTGAGAAGCAGTCTGTATGGTTTTTGTTTTGTTTGTTTGTTTTTTAAAGATTTTATTTATTTGACAGAG
>PITA01006490.1:12496-28570 GCA_004023965.1 Spilogale gracilis
CAGAGGGAGAGGGAGAGAGAAAATATCCAGCAGACTCTGCACTCAGCACAGAGCCTGACACGGGGCTTGAGCTCACAGTCCTGAGATCGTGAACTGGACGCCTCGCTGACTCACTGACCAACTGAGCCACCCAAGCGCCCCTCTGTGTAGTTCCTAAAAGCACAAACTCTAGAGTCAAATGTCTTGAGTTCAAGTTCTGGCTATAATACATATGAGGTGTGTGACCTTGGGAAAGTTAGCTTCTCTGTGCCTCTGTTTACTCATCTGTAGAATAGAGACAATAATAGCACTATTTCTCCAAGCTGTTGTGAGAGTGAGAGTCAGTATTTGTCCAGTGGTTAGAGCACACGTGGCACAACATACAGTTGGCCTTTTCACAATGTTGGGGTCGGGGTTCTGACCCTCCAGTGCAGTTGAAAATCCATGTTTAACTTTTGCTTTCCCCAAAACCTAACTACATTAACCTACTGTTGACTGGAAGCCTTACCAATGATATTAATAGTCGATCAACATGTATTTTGTATATTTGCATAAAACGTACAATTAATATAAAATTATATAGTGTATATTATATACTGATTCGTACAGTACAGTAAGCTAGAGAAAAGAAAATATTATTGAGAAAACTATAAGAAAGAGAAAATACATTTGTAGTATTGTACTGTGTTTACCACACATGAAAAATCCACGTAAGAGGTGGTCCCATGCAGTTAAGCCATGTTATTCAAGGGTCAGCTTCTAGTACTTTATAAAAGTGTTGGCTATTAATAGTGCCCACTTGGGAATAATCCTTATTTAAGACTCACTAGTTGACCAAAGAGTCAGTGTTATTCATGCTTCCCTTCCTGTCCACAAGTTCAAACTCAAGCTTTCCATGCATATTGGTCTAAAGATATTTAAGGTCTGTTGTTCACTCCTGTTTTCCCCCTTCGATGTGATGTTTATTTCTGGCTCACTCTAAATGAACCATGGCCTTTTACTTCGTTAGGCACCCAAAATAGTAAGTTTCAGTCAAGTTAACAAACAAGGTAATTCACATTCTAGCTTGCTGCCTTGTGATTCGGCCAGCTCACCCTTCACCTCAGGGTGTCCCCTGGGCATCTCTGATCTTAGAATCCACACCACATCTCCAGACCCTGGGGAAGAGGAAGGCATCCCTCCCCACCATCTTTATCACTTGCCTGCACACACACACACACACACACGACTAAAGTTATACCTTAAAACCTAAATACAGAGGAGGATTCCTCCAGGTGACTGAAGAGTGAGAAGTCCATGTCCTTCTTAAGGAAACCATATCCTTCCAACAAGAGGGTGTTCTTGCCTCTTGGCCACCAAAGAAACAATTTACATGAGGACATCTTGTTCTGACGTAGTACATTTGGGGTCACAGCTCTGCCAAAATATTCAAGTTATGTAATCAGGTCACCAAACATCTTAATCTGAAGTATCTGCATTCACGCATTACTTTAGTGCATTGTTGTCTTTCCCTTGCTTACTTACATTTCATGATTAATCAGCCCATTGTCTGACACAAGGTTAAATTCAAGTCTCTAAGGAGCTGCAAAGGGCTTATAACTTTATTGATTAAATTAATTTGATTATTAAGGCTTAGGGTGTAGTCTCAGGGAAATCCTTTAGAAAGAACAAACTGATACATACCCACCAACAGGCACACATACACATAAAGAAGGTGTAAATTATGGTAAGAATATTGATGACTTGGCATGATACTCTTTTTTTTTTTTTTAAAGATTTTATTTATTTGACAGAGAGAAACACAGCCAGAGAGGGAACACAAGCAGGGGGAGTGAGAGAAGGAGAAGCAGGCTTCCCACCGAGCAGGGAGCCTGATGTGGGACTCAATCCCGGGTTTCCAGGATCATGATCTGAGCCGAAGGCAGTTGCTTAACCAACTGAGCCACCCAGGCGCCCCTGGAATGATATTCTTTACAAAGGAGTCCTGTAAACTTCTTCACAGTGACACAGATTACATGCCCTTCCAACGATTTACATGAGAAGCGATGGTGACTTTGACAAGGTAGGAACAGTGAAGAAGGATTCAGATGTGGGATCTGTTTTTAAGGTAGAGAGAACAGATCTCTCTAAATTGTACTATGTAAATTGGATACGGAATTTAAGAGAAAAAAAGCGATTTTGCTGGAATACTATTCAGCCATCAAAAAAAGAATTATTGCCATTGTAGTAACATGGATGGACCTTGAGGACATTACACTAAGTGAAATCTGTCAGACAGAGGAAGACAAATACTGTATGATCACTTATATGTGGAATTTAAGAGAGCCCGACTCAGAGAAACAGAGTATACCGGTGGCTGTCAGGGGTTGAGGGGATGGTGGAATGGGACAGATGTTGGTCAAAGAGTCCAAGCTTCCAGTTAGGAGGTGAATGAGTTTTGGGGATGAGGTGCATAGCGTGGTGACAGTGATTAACAATACTATATCATATACTTGAAAGTTGTGTAGAGAATAAGGCTGAAATGTTCTCAGCAACAAAAATAACTATGTGAGGTAATAGATGTGGTAATCATGTCTCAAAATATCTGTGTATCAAATCATCACATTGTACATCTTAAACATACATAGTTTGTATGTCAATTACATCTCCATAAAACTGGAAAAATGTTAAAAAAAAAAAAAAGTGATTTAGGGGCTGAATAGCCCTGTGCATGGGGATGTCACAGACCTAGGTGAGCTCATAGGTCAACCAGATTTGGAAGAAGAAAGGCTAGGAGTGATAAATTAGGAATTTTGCTTGGGGCATAATAAATTTGAGGCACCCATTAAATACCCAACTGGAAAGTATGAAGAGGCAGGTGTGCAAGTTTGGAGCTCAAAGGAGAAGGAGCAGAGGAGCCTTAGAAAGGGATCTGCAGGGAGAAGGAGGACCAGGAGGGCGGTATCCCAGAAGTAGGTAAAAAGAGCATGCTGCAAAAGGCCAAATGAAACTAGGGCTGAGTTGACTGTTGGCTTTGTCAAAGTGAGGTTGTTCACACCCACCTTAAATGAGAGGGCTTTCAGTGGAGGTGGGGGCAGGGGTGTTGAGATGGGAGCCTGTGGGCAACACTGTAAAGGGACCTATGCAGTCTTCTTAGTGGAGATTCCCCTGCAGACTCCGACTCTACATTGGAACTGAGAAATTACACGGGGTCTTAGTATCTTTCCATAATCCTGGTCATCTTGAACACAGGTAGAGCTGTTGTTTTTATCTTTTTAAAAATTTTTATTTATTTGAGAGAGAGAATGAACATGAGCCAGGAGGAAGGGCAGAGGGAGAGGGAGAAGCAGGCTCCCCGTTGAGCAGGAAGCCCAATGAAGGCTTGATCCCAGGACCCCGTGATCATGACCTGAGTGGAAGGCAGTTGCTTAACCAGCTGAGCCACCCAGGCCCCCCTGGGTAGAGCTTTTAAACATCTCATAGAGGACACAGTTTTGTTATCATCAAAGCACATGAAATATATAATTTTCTGAAATGTCGGTAATGAACACTATTACTGAAATCTCAGAACTGGAAGGCTTAGAAAATGACCATGAGGTTGGGTTAACCCCATCACTGCACATGTAAGCATTGGGATAGTGGACAGCAGAGGAGCCCTTCAAAAGGTAACCTCCACCTGCTCCCATCCCCCTCCACTGCACCCCCTCACCTGGTTAGGGCCTGGTGGTTCACCTTGCACAGGAAGGAGTGGATCTTACACCCCTCAGAGGTAGTGGCACAGCTTGGTGCACCAGGGTGGAGTAGGGGGCAGGGTTTGTTTGGGGTCTGGTAAGAAAGCTGAGCTGTGGCCCAGTTCGGTGGCACTAGAGAGCAAGAGTGAAGATACGCTGAGGTTGACCATGGAGATGAGGATTGGAGACTGAAGTGGGCAATCAGAGGGAGAGCCAGAAGCTAGGAGAAAAGTGGACTCAAAAAGAAGAGATGGTGAGAAGAGTTTCCTGGCATGGGACAGAGATGTACAAAGAATGAATGAATGAATGAATGAATGATTGAATTTATTGGGGGGCAGAGCAGAGGGGAAGGGCAGAGGGAGAGCAAATCTCAAGCAGACTCCCCACTGAGCGTGGAGGCCTGTGTGGGACTTGACTCCATGACCACAAGATCATGACTTGAGCTGAAATCCCAGACACGGTCGCTCAAACAAATGAGTCACCCAGATGCCCCCAAAACGGTTTTTACAAACATCAGGCCCATATTTATATGATCCAGCTGGGCCCACTTTAGAGAACCCAAGGAGGATCGTCCCCTGTAGTAATAGAAGATGCTCATCGTTGCCTTATAGGATCATCTCTTACCCATTGTGCCATTTAGATATTGTGTACCCAAAAAGGATATGTTGAAGTCCTAACCCCCATCCAGTCCTGTGAATATGACCCTATCTGGAAATAGGATCTTTGTAGATGTCATTAGATTATGATACGGTCCTACTGGAGTACAGTGGGCCCTAGTCCAATATGAGTGGTGTCCTTATAATAAGAGTAAAATTTGGACACAAACACAGAAGGAAGATGGCCACATGAAGGTGAAGACATGATTGGAGCGAAGTGCTGCTGCAAGGCAAGACGGGTCTGGAGCTGCCAGAAGCTGCAAGAGGGAAGGAAGGACGGTTCTCCCAAGGGTTGGGAGGGAGTGTGGCCCTGCTGACAGCTTGATTTCAGACTTCTAGTCTCCAGTGTGTGAAGAAACAAATTTATCTTTTTTTTTCTGTTTTTTTTTTAATTGATCTTTTTTTAAAGCCATTCAGTTTTCCATACTTATTGCAGCAGCCCTGGGAAACCAGTATAGGAACCATAGACATTTTTTGACATAGACATATATCTGTATACATAAATCTGTATAAAGAAGATTTTCTGCTACTTTTACAAATGTCTAAGAAGATGAGATTTTAAAAAATCTCAACTCGGGAACAAAAATGCATAAAATTCAAATCAATGCCTGTATTTATTTTTTCCCGCAAGTAATTAAACAAATGTAAGGTGGTGGTGGAGGCTAGTTTCACTTGATTTCCAGTGAACAGTGTTGATGAGTCAGGACCATTACTTCTCTCAGAAAACGCCTTGTAAAAAGCAAATCTGAGTGTTGTGTTTACGAAAGTGAGACCATATGTTGGTTGATTAACAAGTTGTCAGAATATTAGAAGTTCTTGGCTGATTGCAAGAAGGAGCATCTGTTTGCTGAATCTCTTATCTAATGTGTATACGGATATCACCAGGTTTGGCACTTTTCCTAAATCTTAGATATAAATTCCTGCAGCATTTAGCCTTCAGAGAGTAACACTGATGTCCAGCTTGGGTTTAAGATGTTTATGCTCAGGAAAGCAAGGGAAGTGAGGCCAAAGAGATGACATGTATACATAAGAATGTTACGTACCATTACACCTTGTATCATTTACCACAATTAACCTTTGCTTGAATGTCACTTGCATAGAAATTTAAAGGGGAAAAAAAGATTAAATCAACTTGAGAGCTATTTATTGCTTTATCTCTTGATAGAATTTCACAAGGCCTTCTATTTCTAAAGTGACTTACGGTTCACAAATGCTTTTGCACTGCATCCCTATGACCCTGTAAAGATGGCAAGAAATTGTATCTCTGTTTCACTGAGGAGCAGCCTGCAGGCAGGCCGAGGTGGATCCATCTGGCGTTGACGTGTTGGAACTGGGACATAACTTTCAGTTCCTTCCCAACAGCACCTACAAATCCATTTATTCAGGAACTGGTTGTGGGTATTCTGACAGAATCTAGTCAGGGTGAAATTCTGGAGTTTTCCTTTGTTCCTTTTTTTAAAAGGTTTTATTTATTTATTTATTTATCCATTTTATTTATTTATTTATTTATTTATTTATTTATTTATTTATTTGAGAGAGAGAGAAAGAGAAAAAGCATGAGCAGAGGGATGGACAGTGGGAGAGGGCGAAGCAGACTCCCCGCTGAGCAGGGAGCCTGATGCAATGTGGGGCTCTATCCCAGCACCCCAGGATCATGCCCTGAGCTGAAGGCAGACATTTGACCTGCTGAGCCACCCAGGCGCCACTCTGTTCCCTTCCACAATCCCCATTTGATTCAATTGGTCACCGTATATTGAGGTTGTGCCGTTTTGGTTTCAGCATGTAGATTCTGTTGGGGTGGAAGAACTTTTCCTCTAGCCTTCAGTGTATGGGGAAGGGGGGTGCTGACAAATTTAGTTGAGAAAGAACAGATTAATAGGAGAAATGGAAACAAATTTTATTAATATTTTACATGGATAGGAGTTCTCAGAAAAGAAATAAAACTCAAAGTGGTTTGTGGATTTTTATACTGTTTTCACAAAGGCTCCTCTTTGGGCTTCAAGGGACAATAAATCGGTGAAAGTGACAAGAAAATATATGGGGAGGGGGCCTCCTGGTTGTCTCTGTTGCTTGAGCATCTGCCTTGGGCTCATGTCATGATCTCAGGGTCCTGGAATCAGTCCTGCCTGGGCTCCCTGCTCAACAGGGAGTCTGCTTCTCCCTTTCAGGCTGCCTGCCTCCTGTTTGTGCACTCTCACTCTCTCTCTCTCTTAAATCAATAAATAAAAGCTTTAAGAGAGATATAGAGGGGGAACTAAAGAAAGATAGGGATTATTTTAGTAAGATGTGTTTATGCAGACTCATCTCAGTGCTGACTCTCTCTGCAGTGATAAGAGTTGTTCCCTTCTTTGGGCACAGGAGTAGGGGACACCGTCACAAAGGGAAATTTATGCCCTGCTTTTAAGCAGAAAGGAGGACAGACAGTGTCTGCTGTTCCTTAATTGCTTTCAGCTCAAAATAATCCTTTTGCCAAAGTGGATTATTTCGGGGTAGAATATCCCGATCCCTTTCAATCCCCTCTTCACCGCTCCTCAAAGCAGACATGAAATGAGTAAAGTGGAAGAAAGGACTCCTCTCATGTTAAGGAGTTCACAGTTAGACTGAGATTTCAGTTGTTTTGCTTCCTTTGAAATTCCTCAGCGCTCACAGTCTTAGAACTAAGCTCCTTTCTGACATGATGTACACACTGCCTTCTTCTTTAGCCTTTTTTTTGTCCTATATTTTTACAACATACACGAAGGGATCAGGGAAATGGGCATATTATGAAAAGAGGTGTTTTTTTGTTTGTTTTTGAGTATCTCAAATTTTAGCCCTTTATTTAAACTGCAAGTCAAGTATTACTTTTGGAGTTTCTGGCTGTCATTCCTTCGCTTAATGCCAGAGAAAGAAAAACTTCACCTCCAGCTTCTAATCTTCAGTGACCGGGACCTGTGAATTAAAGTGACAAGAGGCAGATTCACAGGAGAAGAGGTGCATTTCCTATGCGCACATGGAACCTCACATAAAAGAACTGAAAGCCCTAGTAAAGTGGAAGAAAGGACTCCTCTTCTGTTAAGGTGTTCACAGTTAAGACTGAGATTTCATGCTGGCCATTTCAGGGTTGTAATTTCAAGCCCTGTGTTGGATGTAGAGATTACCTAAAAGTAAACTCTAGGGGAACCTGGATGGCTCAGTTGGTTAAGCCACCGCCTTCGGTTCAGATCATGATCCTGGAGTCCTGGGATCAAGTCCCGCATCGGGCTCCCAGCTCCGCAGGGATTCTGCTCCTTCCTTTGACCTTCTCCCCTCTCATGCTCTCTGTCTCACTCACTCTCGCTCTCTTAAATAAATAAATAAAATATTTAAAAATAAATAAATTAAATTAAATCTAAAAAAAAAAAAGAAAAAATTGAAAACCCCTAAAAGCAGGTAGACCTGGAAGCTTATACTATTTTAACAAAAGGTAAATTGTAGAGAGGTAGCAGGGCAAAGGAAGGAAAGGTAAATAAATATATGGGGGAGCTAAGGGAAGATAAGGGTTAGATAAGGTAAGGATTTAGTAAGTCTGTTATGCAGATTCAAAGTGGTGTCTTCTCTAGTGATGAGTCCTCTCTTCCCATAGGAGAGAGGGGAGACAGGACACCTTTACAAAGAGGAATGTATGCCCTTCTTTTAGACAAGAAGAGGGGAGAGAGTTCCTCCTGCATTTGCTGCTTCTCAGTTGCCTTCACCTCAAAATAAACCTTATGCCAAAGTGGCATATTTTAGGGTGGTATGTCCTGACCCCATTCATTAACTTCAGGGACCTCTCCAGTCAGGCCCTTCTCTGTATTTCTAATCATATTCCAAACCACTCAGTTTCTGGACTGTCTTTCAAGCAAAGTGCTTCACTTCTTAACCTCTATCCCCTTCCTCTGAACTCATGCTCCTATTGTCTGTCTGTAATACCATTTCTCTTCTTCTCCCTTCCAACCTTACCCTCAAATTTCTTTTCCAGTTTTAACAACTGCCCCCCCTCTGACTTATAGCCACTCCAGATGGCTGCTGCTTCTAAGTGTGTTGGGCTTTCATGGTCTGAGGGCTTAATTTGACAATCTATCATTTATTTCTTCAGATGTTCATTGGTTGTTTGAACAATTACATAAGTCTTCAATTGTATTTAACTTCTCACATTTTGCTCCTTTTGTCTTTTTAACCTCAGTTCTGCCTCTCTCCCCCTCCCACCCACCACTCTCTGTATCCTGGAGTATTGCGCTTCAAAGTGTGAGCCAAGGAAAACCTGGACCAAAATCCTCCAGAGCTCTCATTATAAAGCTAGATTCCTGGGGCGGGTCATGGATCTGCTAAGTTGGCTTCCCAGCATTCTGCAGAGTGAAATTTATGAATCATTGATTTAGACACCACATGTCATTCATTCATTCATGTGTTCATTCAACAATGATTCAAGCACAAATTAGGTGCAAGATACATGGAATCTGGCGCTGATTAAGGCAGATGTGTTCCCTGTTAGCTCGGAATTTCTAACCTCCTTTGGGAAACTCATAATGAAGAAGGACTCAGAAGTGTGATGTAGGTTACAAGGTGAGATGAAAAGGATTGTGGGAGCGTTGAAGCAGGGGGCCAGACATGGCAGTGGCAAGGGCAGGTATCAGAGAATGCTTCCTTGCTGAGGTGGACTTGAGACCTGAGAAGGAGTAGGACTTGGTGAGGAAGGGAGAGTGGGAGGGAAAGAGGGGCAGAAGGAAGAGCATGCATGACCCTCTGAGGTGGGAAAGAATATGGGGACAGGGAGCAAGGTCAACAGGACTTGAGCTCCCAGGCAGAAAGGAGCGAAGAACAGTTAGAGAAGTAGCAAGTGGTCAGGCAGGCTGATGAGTTTGGACCATATCTTAAGGACAGCCATTGGAGGGAAGTAGCATGAGCATTTTTGTCTTCCAGATCATGTCAGCTCTAGATTGGAGTGTGTACCTGGAAAGACTAGCTGGGAAGTCTTTGCAGCTGCCTGGGAGAGAGGTGATGATGGTTTTGTCCAGAGTCCTGGTGGGATGAATTCAGATGGTACAGAGGAGAAACATGAGGTGGACTTCAGTTAACTAATTTGCATGTGGTGGTGAGAGAAAAGGTGAGGTCAGGGATGTCTTCCATTTTTGTTTTGATAACAATGCTTGGAGCCATGGAGCTCTAAGAAAGGACCAGGTTGTGAGGACACAATTACAAGTCCATTTCTGTATGCAGAGATTTTGAAGTACCTAGGAAACATTCAGGTGGAAACTGCCATGGACTTTCTCATATTTCTCATAAAATAGGTGGGATTTAAGTGGTCTCTGAAAGAGCTGTGGGATGTAGATTAGCGCCAACAGGGATCCCGTTAGAAGACCACGTGTATGCTGATTGATCTTGGTGGGATTTTTTTTTCCTCTTTACTTGATATTTGGTGATCAGCTGAGTTCAAAGTTCTGTATTTTAAAATCCATCTTCAAAAGTGACTCTTTTCTATAAGGAGATGATGATGGCTCTGTTGTCTTGTTTGTTGGAATTTGGCTTTGTTTAGGAAGTAGGTTTGGGTCAGTAGGGGTCTTTGCACGTATTTATGCTTATCTGGGGAGAGGGGAGCTTAGTGGAGGTGTGCTTGTTCTTTCAAGTTCATCTGTAAACACAACTTGTGTCATTCAGCTGTGGATGAGCTCAGATACTCTGCAAGATACCAGAGAACATCCATGAAGAGGACAGGTATGAACAAGAACTCTGTCATTCTGTAGGGACATTGCAGTGCTGCTGGTGAAAATTCATGTCCAGTGAGCCATTTTAGGATAATTTGCAAGGCTGAATGGGTCTTTGAGGAAAGTGCACTTTAGGTGTGCCGTGGTTTATATTTAATACGACTCTTCCAACGTAGCCTGCTTTCCAAGAAAGAGCAGGTCATGGAAAGCTGTGCATTCTCCTTGTACCCCCTCTTCCTTTGATTTTCCTTCCCTTTTTTCCTGTTCGTCATCTGCTTCTCATTCACCTTTCCAGAAAAGAAGAGTGAATAAAGAAGTAGAGGGGTGAAATCCCTGCATCCTAAAAAATTACTACTCCCAGTCATTGTTCTCGAAGTTTCCGAAATGATACAAGAAGCTTTATAACCAAGCCCAGATGATAGAAAGTAAAAGCATGACCATTGGCTTGGCCCTCCATTTTTAGTATGAGAAACCTTTCCACACAGTTCCTGAGCAATGCTCAGCTTTACTCTGGTTATTCTTAGTGGCAGGGAGCTCCCCCTCTATTTTAAGAATCAACCAATTGTGTTACTAAATCTAATTAAACAGAATACCTTTCCCGCAACGAATCAAAACGAGCCCACTCGCCGACACTTGACACTTGTTCCACACCTCTCAGCAACACAGAATAAGTCTATTCTGTATTCTGTGTGACAGCCTTTCAAATGTATTAAGACAACTGCCGTGTCTCCTCAAGCATTTTCCTCTGCAAACTGAATGTCTCCAATTCCCTCAGATGCATTTCTTTAAGGACATACTTTCTGCATTCTTCACCATCTTTCTCAGAATGAGTCTCCCCTGGGCCCTCTTAAAAGGCAGTCGTCCCTTTCTGAGTGACACCCACACCCCCCAGAGCCCTGCAGCGCCCGGCGCCTGCCTCTTAGTTGTTCTTGTGTTTCTTTCCATGACAAACACTTCATTTTAAACAGAGGACAATGAGTGGGGGACCAAAGGAGGCGTGGGACGTGTGTTGTGTTTAGAGCTCTGAGACATTCCAAGCTTGCTGGAATATTTGTGTTTGGTTTATAACAGAGCGGTTTTTCATGTGTGGCACTTGACACGGGCTGAATCCCAGTGAAATTACTGGCTAATAAATGGGAGGGGGTTGAAATTCCTTTGGAGTAAAATGGGAAGAGGTTCCTGTTTTTCACTTTTCATGTGACAGTTGTACCTTAATCTGTTTTTAGGAACAGCTGTGGCAACAGATGTTCATTTTAGATGGTATAGTTTTCGTGTGTCTGCGCATGTGTGTACGTGTGTGTAAGAGGCTTTTTTTCCCCCTGTTGTATACCTAGCAAAATGCTTCTCACAAAGAGATGTTTAGGAAAGCTCAGATCTTTTTGCTCATGCAAATAGGCTGCCATTTGGATAGTATGTTTGCACTGTCACGCGCACAGCTGAGCACCTGCTAAAGCCATGGTCCTCTCTCTACTCCATGTTCTGGATGGTTTCGCATGTAGCCGACACCTCTTTCTTGCCTCATGAGACTCCCAGCCCAGGCTCATAGCTAAGATGGAGGTCATTGGTCAACAGAGAGTGTCTAATAAAAACAGGAAAATTGAATCCATAGCTTGGCCATATTAGACTTAAAACCAGGAGCAGCAGATTGCTCTTCTTCCTGTCTATCCTTATGACCATGATTGGGGTCCGGGCCCCACAGATAATCATGTGCACTGTGAAATCACAGATATGCTAGGGAATCCTGGTCTTGGCTGGTGCTGGGGCAAAAACTATTATCTCAGAAAAAAAAAGGTATTTCTCTCATTACATAGAGCATATAATAGAGATATGCGTAACATTTCTAAAGTAAGTGCTTCTGTATGTAAAACGAGACACACAACATCGAAATAAGAGTTTTCACCTATCTTAAAGCTTGACCTGCAATGAAAGATGAGATCCTCAGGAAGAGGCTTCCCTTCCAGTCTCTGTTTCCATTTGTCTATGATGTGAAAGGGGAAGTTTGCTAAAGAGTGAACTCCTGGGATCACTATTTACCCAACCATCACTGTTGTAAAAGTCTTCCTCCTTTCATTGTGTATCCTATAAAGCCACAGGTGACATTCCGGTATCTGAGCAGTAGTGATGCTTCAAGAAGACGTGCAATGTAAAGAATTTCAGTTGAGGTAAGTTACAAAAAAATGTACTAGGTCATCAGTTCAGCAGTTTGGTTGATAAACGCTTGATAAGAATCCCCTCTAAGACATGCTCTTTAATATCCTCCTTGCAAGACCTTTTTGTTGCAACCGTCTATTATTTTATTATTCTTTTTGTTATTTTATATTATTCATTTATTTTAATAAGTAACTTGTACACGTGATTAAACATGAAAATGTAATTCACACTTCTATTACCTGATTTACCACATTTCAGGAATGCTGACTCTCTAGCATGCCAGTGGGGGTCCTCCCCTGAATAACCCACAAGTTTAAAAGGGCTCCTCATTTGCATCTCTGAATCTCCTCCAGTCTGCCACAATACTAGATGCCTATTTGTTATTACATAATTGTTTGTAGAGTTGACCAGAACTGAAGTTGGGAGATTTCGTCTCTACATTCAATAGGTCACTGCCTATTTTAGCTTACTCTTGGTGCATTCTAACTAAATGCAATTGTTCTTTGTACTGAAGGAAAGATCAGGGTGAGGCCTTAAGGAATCCACTGGACCGTGTGTTTAAACAGTGATTGCCAAGACTCACTTCTTGAAATAGGTGTTTCCGGCCATCCTCTCCAGCCTCAAGGAGACCAGTGAGAGAGTCCAGTGGACTGTCCAGGAGCACAGGCTCTGTAATCGAACTGCCTGATTACAAATCCTGATAGCACCCTTGACATTTGTGGTTCTGTGGACTTGTCTATGGACCCATCAGGGCTTCATGTCACTCCTCTGTTATATGGGGACAATAAGCACGCTACACCGGCGGGTTGTTGAGAGGAATACGTGACGCCGTGTATGGAAGTGTTCAACATAAATCCCAGGACAAAATATGTCCTCCTTAAGTGGCAGCTGTTTTTACTACTAAATGGTTGAATGGAGGAATAGAGAGATCGTAGGATGAATCCAAAACATTTTGGTTAAAAATACTTTGAAAGTGTGACCCAAAGTCTAGGTAGCAACTCTAGACAAATAAGGAACTGCCTTTGTGTGAAACTCCCTAATTCCCTAAATGAATATAACAATTAAAAATATTGTCCCATTCCTGCCCTCCCCACACACATGAACATACATTCCCACCCAGAAATAGTAAAAGAAGGAAAGTTTGGCCTACAGGTCTGTGCTGTAGTCATTTTTCGCCCTTCTAAAGCCTGAACTTCCCCAATAGCTTGGTGTGCATGGGGCACTGACCCACTTACCTCAGAGTACAATGGTAAGCAGCCTTGGGCTCCCTCTGAGCTTTAGAAGTTAGCTTTCCAGCTTTCCCATAGCAGGACTGCCCTGGTTGACAAACATAAGGAGCCCAGAAGTTTCTCCTACTCACAGATTCCCCCATTCCTCCATATGTCCTGGGAGAGCCCAGTGCTATCTAGGAATTCCAGAATTAGAACAAGCCATTGAGAATGTCATGTTTAAGGGTAGGCAGGCTGCTGACTAGTTATTTTCTTAACATCGTCTCATCCTTTGGCATCTACTCCGGGAAACGCCAGCCAGAACTCTCCAATTAGCTGCCATATGGATAGCATCTATAAGAAAACAATGTATAATCTATATCACTTACATGCTCTGACGAACACAATTTCATGACCGGGAAAGGGGAACAAGGAAGTAGCTTTGTCACACTATCCTCTTAAAAAGTTATCAAGCGGCCTTAAACCACAAAGTCTATTTTTTCAAAGCACAGTTTTACTCTGTTTAATGTGACTTAGAGACCCGCATTCTTACCAATTGGTTTGGGCAAGAGCAAGAGACATTTAATGGGCAGCATAAGAAAGTTCTCCATCCACGAGAAGTATTTATGGCTCTGAAATTCCTGCAAAAGAACTCCAGATGAGGATCAAAGTCATTGTGACCTTATCTTCCAGAGCTGTTCCCACAGGGTCAAGCGCTCCACATCCCCTCCTTGTTCAGGGCCCAGACTTCTAAAAGAAGCACATTTCAGACAGATAATGTGGGGCTGTGCTAGGTCCTCCAGCCCAGAGCTAAAGGTCAAGCCCAGATAAGAACTAGGGAGACCTCTAATGGACTGGAGAAAAGCATAGGATCCAGTGGGGTCATTCTGGGTTCGTGACCAGAAGTGACGCGAACAATGGCGGGACGGTGCTTACAGCGAGAACTGGGAAGCTTCTATTCAAAGTGGCTAAAACGTTCTGACTTCAAAACTCCCCTCAGGTTACTTTTTATTTGTCTCAGACAAATCTTAATAGCTCAGATTTATTTTTTATTTTTTTTTTACTTTAAATTTATTTTTTCAGTGTTCCGAGATTCATTGCCCATGCCCCACACCCAGTGCTCCAAGCAATACGTGCCCTCAGTACCGACCACCAGGCTCTCCCATCCCCCCAACCCCTCCCTCCAAGTCCCTCAGTTTGTTTCTGTGTCCAGAGTCTCTCATGTTTTGTTTCTCTCCCCGAATTACCCTACTTCCCCTTTACTTTTCTTCTCCTACTGTGCTCTATATTACTTCTTATGCACTACAAGTAAGTGAAACCATGTGATACTTGACTTTTTCTACTTGGCTTATTTCACTCAGCATAATCTCTTCCAATCCAGTCCATGTTGCTACAAAAGTTGGATATTCATCCTTTCTGATGGAGGCATAGTACTCCACTGTATATATGTACCACATCTTCTTTATCCATTCATCTGTTGAAGGGCACCTTGGCTTTTTCCACAGTTTGGCGATTATGGCCATTGCTGCTATGAACATTGGGGTACATATGGCCCTTCTTTTCACTACATCTGCATCTTTGGGGTAAAAATAGCTCAAATTTTATCAGAATCCCGTGACTTCACTGGAGAGAATATTTGCCGTGAAGCAGTCGGTGTCTGATACCAGATTTTATGCCAGGGTCCAAATGATCCAAATGCCGAGTCCTATGTGGACAGTAGGGTCTTTGCTGTCCCATGCTTTGCCATCCGTCCTGCTGAGTTAGAAAAACAGTATTAGGGATTTCTTCATCTTCTCCAAGCGCGTAATGCTCGTCTTCCCTTAGCTGGAAGGAGAGAATTCTCTAGATTGTTGCCGTCTAACCTGAACAAGAACGATGGCTTAAATTGTCTCTCCTTGAGGAAATAAGTGAGCTGCTAGGTGTGCTAATCTGGATCACTGTGTCAACAGTAGATGGGGCAGAGTGTTCGATTCTTAACATTTGAGGTGTTAGAGCAGATCTCAGCTCTCAGCGGGGGCATTGGTTTTTGTCGTGGTGTTTTCTCCTTCAGAGTTTATTTAATGAAAAGAATAGTCACACACATGGACTTTGGTTTGTGGATTTAAAGAAAATTTAAAATAGCTTGATCAGAAAAGCATGAGAGGATTATACCACAGAAGAAAGCCTGGCAGAGCCTGGAGGTAGTTTGTGGGCTCCACAGCCCTGCAGTGAGTTAGAATTCTGGCTTCTCCCCTCCTTAAATGGGTGACCTTTGCCAAGCTAATGAATGTATTGTTTTCTCATTTGCAAAATAGTATGGTAATAGTAATGCACCCTTCTTCCTAAGGCTGTAGTGAGAAGTAAATATGTAAAGAATTTAGAACACATACCAGGGGATGGGTTGTGGTTTTAAAAAGGCCCCAGATATAATACCATTTTCCTATCCAAGTTCCCAGCAAATGAAGAGGTAAACTAAACACAAAGAAAGAGACTAAAACATCAGTTTGGTTGCTTGTTAAAGTCAATACTAAAATACAGTGTAGAGTCAGGGGAACAGTGGGGTACATCCCAGAATTAGGCTAAATTAGCTTCTTTCTTTCTTTCTTTCTTTCTTTGCTTGCTTGCTTGCTTCCTTCCTTCTTCTTTTTGGGATTCTATTTATTTGTTAGAGAAAAAGCACAAGTGAGGGAAG
>PITA01006490.1:28670-99945 GCA_004023965.1 Spilogale gracilis
AAGTCTCCCAACCTGGGAACCCCGGGGCCGGAGGGGGGGGGGGGTAGTTGGACTCTGCCCCTCTGGGAAGGGAAAGGGGAGGGGCAGGAAGGTTGGGGGGAAATCTGTCCTTCTGGAAGGTCAGGCAATGGGAAATGAGTGCCCCCCCCAACTCGATCATTTTACTGTGAGCAATTACAGTTAAATTGTGGACATTTCACACTTGACCTGCATCATTTCTTTGTTGACCTGGGACATAGGAGACCCTCCCCAAATGTTTCTGAAGGACTGAAGGAAGAAGTGCTGTTTGTTTTTGTTAAAAATCATCTCCAAGGAGACTGTAAATCACTTGCCAAGACTTATGTGGAACTTCCCTGCAATCCTGGCCTTTCATCTTCTGTTCAACTCTCAAATGGGCTGTCTGTCCAGCTCACTTGGTCCTTAGCACAGGCAACCTGTCTGTGTATTTTATTTTATTATTTATTTTATTTTATTTTATTTTATTTTATTTTATTTTATTTTATTTTATTTTATTATCTTACTTATTTTATTTATTTGAGAGAGAGAGAGTACAGAAGGAGAGGGAGAGGGAGAAGCAGACTCTGTGCTCAGCAGAGAGCCCATTGCAGGGCTCAATCCCAGGACCTGAGCCCAAGGCAGAGGCTCAACCCACTGAGCCACCCAGGAGCCCTGGTCTTTGTACAGAGTTAACATACCTGTTCTTTCTCCCCACCCAGCTTCTCCCTCCAGGATCCTCAGCACCCTGTACACTATGGGCTTCACAGAACTTCGTGATTTTGTGACACTTCCTGCTCCGGGCAGGGGGCAGGAGTGGAACCTGATGACAGTGAGTCATCAAATGAGTGTTCTCCTCCATGGTGTAGGTGAAGAAATAGCAAAGCAGGGAGGGCAAAGGAGGAGGGGGGTGCAGCGCTAAGAACTAGGGCTTTGCTAGTTATATTAAAACATGTAACTGTGCTGACTTTCTGCTGGGAGCTAGTCGCAGTCCTGGGCAGAGAAGACGAAAAATTGAGCAACAAACAATCCAGGCCCCGCCCCCAAGAGGCTGGTAATCTGGAGTGGTGGTTTCCAGCCTTGCTTTTGCTTTCCTGGAGAGGAGCCTGCGGGACTGCGCCCCCCTCCTAGGTAACTCAAAGCTGTCCCTTCCCTTCTGGCCCCCTCTGAAAATCATCCACCTCGTCACACATACACAACTTCACTGGAATGCTAGGCAGGCGTGATAAACACCACACCGCAGGGGGAAGCGTGGCTCTAAGAAGCCCCGAGGAGGAAGCAGGAGAGAACCATTCAAGCCAGGCTAAGTCACAAGGAAGGCGTATGATACAGGTTGTGATGTTAGTACAGCAAGAACAGACCAAACAGGGGGAGGCGCCTGGGTGGCTCAGTCATTAAGCGTCTGCCTTCAGCTCAGGTCATAATCCGGAGTTTTGGATAGAGCCCGGCATAGGGCTCTCTGCTCTGCGGGAAGCCAGCTTCTCCCTCTCTCACCTCCCTGCTTATGTTCCCTGTCTAGCTGTGTTTCTCTCTGTCAAACAAACAAACAAACAAACAAACAAACAAACACGGGAGATGGCCTGAGGGAAGGCAGAACTAGGAGTATCATGTGATGAAGAGCAAGCATCCTAGTGCTCTGTGTAGGGAGGATTGACAGATTTTGCAAATAAAAGTAACAGATGACCTCCCCCCCGGGGGGGGGGAAGCTTTATATTTAAAACTTATTCTTTATTTATCTGGAACTCGAATTTAACTGGGCACACTGTATCTTACTTATCGCCCTTATCTGACGCATGGGGCCTCCGGGCGTCCCTCCTGGCTGCTCTCAGCGGTACATCTGGCCGCACAGCTTTGGGGCCCTTGTATAGGTGCTGCCACTCAAGGTGGTGGCCTTACCAAGTCCTGCTTAGTCAGTCTTGGGAAATTTGCTTGATTGCTTTCCGTTTTCTTTTTAAAGTTATTCGGGGGGGGGAGGGGAAGAAAAGCATTGCTGAAGGTGGATATCTCCAGTTTTTCAGGGGTGATATTGTACTACAAGTCCTGCTGTACCAAGGATTGGGGCCTGTTAGTAAAAGGAAATGCTAAGGATGCTACTACATAGGAAGCCTGGAGGTCCCCCCCCCCCGCCCCCGCCCTGCTCCCGCCTGCGGAGCCTCACTGACATTCAGAAGCAGGCTTTTGACTCTCTCGCCCTCTAGTGGCCAAATGCCTAAACAGGGATTCGAATTCCTGCTCAACTCTGTCCTCCCCTGGGACTGCGCCGTTGCTTTGACTCTCAGTAAGTGAAGTAATTATCACACAAGAAGGGGCAGATGCAGATGCAGTTCCATCCTAAATCCAGCCTGAGAGGCACTTGGGTCCGGGAAGGATACGGAGAATGCTGTGCTGTTCTCCTGTGTGCTCCAGGGCCAGATCCCCCCCCCCCCGCCCCCATCCCGGGATTGAATCTGCTCAGGGTTACCTTTACTTTCACTGATTTACTAGCAAGTTCAAGTGCCGACTATAGGCTGGGACCTGGGCATAACACCTAAATCATGATTACATATTTCATGATGATTTCGAGTTAAACCAAGGACTTCTAGACATGGTACCCAAGGCTAATTGAACACATTGCTAGGCGCAGGCATTTTAGAATTGTAAAAGGGTCTACATGACTAATACAGCTCTAATTTTCTTGCTGCGTCCTCCTGCATACAGTGTTTCTGTGATAAAAGGTCATTGGCCTTCTTGACAAAAGTCTTTACAATTTCGCACACAGTAATCAATCAGTTTGCCATTCATTCCTAACTTTATGGAAAAAAGGACTTGGCAAAACATTAACTTTCTTTTGTTTTCCTAGACTGTGCAGTGCTGTTCCTGACATTAAAAGAATAATCCAACAGTAATCTGTTTGGGCAACGGAGTTGTTTTGGAAAGAGTTGGGTCTACTTGTGGTAGGACTGACCAAACTAAACCTGCATAAAAACCTCGGTGGGATGTTGTTGATGTGCTCTCTGGGGCTGTTTAGCTGCATAGGGTCATCTTCCCAACTTCTACACCCTGAATTCTATGAGTCTGCACACCATTCCAATTGTACCCCCCCGAGTATTTCTCAAATCTGCTTTGTCTTTTCACCTTCTCTATTCCTTACTTCAGACTCTCTCATCTTTTTTCCTGAACCATGACAGTGGATACCTGAGTGTAGTCCCTTTTCCTGCTTTTTTTTTTTAAGATTTTATTTATTTATTTGACAGAGAGAGAGAGATCACAAGTAGGCAGAGAGGCAGGCAGAGAGAGAGGAGGAAGCAGGCTCCCCGTTGAGCAGAGAGCCTGACGCAGGCCTCCATCCCAGGACCCTGAGATCATGACCTGAGCCGAAGGCAGAGGCTTTAACCCACTGAGCCACCCAGGCGCCCCCTTTTCCTACTTCTTTGAAATCCATTCTCCGCCTGAATACAACCATATCGTTGCTGTTTTTATCCTGTGCGTGCCTCCACACTGCTTACAGGATCAAGTTCAAGCTTTCTGTGCATCCAGTGCATGGGGCTGTCATCTCTCTAGCCACATCCCCCATCTCTCCATCATCCGTCTCCACATGTCCCTGCTAGTGTCTTGTGGGTACCCTAAATCGGTTTGTGGACCCATTCAGTGACTGTCCAGACACATACACATCTACTTCTGGGCTGCCTTGCTTTTCATTTTCTTCTTCATAAAATCAGAACCCAGAGGAGACTAGATCCCATTCTACACATGTTATGAATCTGTATTGGCTGTAATATGCTTATCTGATTCCAGAGGCTTCCTGACTGTCCCTCCCCTCATGCCTGAGCTGTGTCACATTCTCTGGCTAATTCCCTTTGGGTGTTGTGTCAATTGGATTTTGACCTCTACAAAGACTAGAAATACTTCACTTACAGAGGTTCATTCATTAATTCACTCATTCATGAAATGTTACTGTTTGGGTGAGAGTGGGAACACCCCACCCCCTGATCTTTCTGAAGGGGCAAGATCTTCCCTGGCTGATGCTTCCTACACTAGAACTAAGTTTCTCCACGTTCTAACTTTTCCCAACTAGTTCTGCAAACTTCATGCCACTAGGTGTGGCTCATCTAAATCTGTTCTATTCAGATGACTGCATTTTATTTTCCTGTAGAGCACTGCAGACATTGAATAAAAATGCCAAAAGAAATACCCTGAGAGGGGCGCCTTGGTGGCTCAGTGGTTTAAAGCCTCTGCCTTCGGCTCAGGTCATGATCCCGGAGACCCGGGATCAAGTCCCACATTGGGCTCCCTGCTCAGCAGGAAGCCTGCTTCTCCCTCTCTCACTCCCCCTGCTTGTGTTCCCTCTCTCGCTGTGTTTCTCTCTGTCAAATAAATAAATAAAATCTTTAAAAAAAAAAAAAAAAGAAATACCCTGAGAAGTGGAGAGGACATGCCTCTTTGTGGCCGTGAACTGATGAATACTAAGGGGCCTTGCTCATCTGTCTGGACATGACACTAGCAACTTATGTCCAAAGCCTTTAATCACACATCTAGATCTCTTAGAGATCATGACCCACATTGGGATAGTAGAGGGCGGATGTTCACATGGTAGAACGCCCTATCCTGGGATTCTGTTTACTCACTTACCACACTTACGTGGCATTTAAAGTGCCGGGCATGGTCTTCCTTTTCTTCTCCCAGCAACCCTAAGAGATAAGTTACTATTCTGATTTCCATTGTACAGGTAGGAAAACTAAAGTACTTTGCCCCAGGCGGCACAGCAAGAAGTAGTGAGGCCAAGATTCAGGCTTGGACTCCAGCATCCTTGCTCCCTCCACACCGACATTCTTTGGGAAATTGTAGCATCTGAGGGTGCTAAGCTATGCTCTTCCCCTGACCTTGAAGCTTGTGTATGCAGTCAGGATTTGTACGAAGGAAGAACACAGAATAAGCATAAGGTAGCCCTCGTTTTCATTCTGTTAATGAGGTTGGGGTTGGGAATGGCAGCGCTATTTGGGGCAGGAACAGTCCCCAGCCTGGGTTCCCTGCCCTTACCCGTATGAATTTGGCTTCTCTGAAAAGCTCTAAGAACAGAGACAGAATGTTATAATGGAGAGGAGTGTCGGAGGGTCTGTAGCCTAAAGCCTTCATTTCACACATGAGAACCCCCAGGACCCAGAGAGCTTAAATCACCACTCATCCAAGATCCTACAGCTTGAACGCAAACATCACATGGCTTCCTCATCGATTGAGAACCTAAGGAGACAGCACTTTGTAAATTCCTAGCTGCCTGCCTCGGTGGTTATCTTTTGATTTTTAACTCACCAGGCCACATGTGATGTTGTTTATTTTTTCCTCTTATTGGATACGCATAGATGCTGGTTTGATCGTCTACATGATTTCTGCGCAAAAGTGACTCAGACTTGTGTGAAATGGATAAGCTTGAACTTGGGAGAATGTTGAAACCAAGGGGGAGCATTTCTTTGGCATCACAGTGCCTGTGAGGCTGGGGGAGGGGCTGGGGAAGGGGCTGGGGTTCCAAAATGACTAAAGCTAGTCTTACTCCTTTGTGACTTCACCAGCTCATAAGGGGGGCTCATGCATAAGCAAATAAATACTGCTGTGAGTGAGGAGAAACATTGATCAAAACATCGTCTTATTAATGCCAGCATCCTTAGCAGCACCCCGTGGCAGAGAAGTGCCCAATGAATTTTTTCAAGATTTTTTTTTTACGTAGTATCTGTACTCAGTGTAGAACTTGAACTTAAAACCGTGAGATCAAGAGTCGCATGCTCCCCAAACTGAGCCGGCCAGGTGCCCCCGTGCTCAGTAACTTCTTTTTTTTTTAATTTAATTAATTAATTAATTTATTTATTTATTTATATTTATTTTTTAAGATTTTATTTATTTATTTGACAGAGAGAAACACAGCGAGAGAGGGAACACAAGCAGGAGGGGAGTGAGAAAGGGAGAAGCAGGATTCCCGCTGAGCAGGGAGCCCGATGTGAGATGTGAGGCTCGATCCCGGGTGTCCAGGATCATGACCTGAGCCGAAGGCAGTCGCTTAACCAACTGAGCCACCCAGGCGCCCCATTTTTTTTTTTTAAGATTTTATTTATTTATTTGACAGAGAGAAACTTCTTTTTTTTTTAAAGAAAGGGGTGAGTGAATGATGGGATGCATGGATTGCTTACCAACACTAAACCAGTACTCTCCATGCTGCAGGGCCTTATAAAGCAGTGACAAGAATAAAATATCTTACTTTTTAAAAATAGTTATTTACTTCCTGTATTGTAAGAAAAGTCCGGAACTATATCGTTGTTTTATCAAAACCATGATTTTAACAATATTATTAAGGAGAAAAAGCTTAATCTTTTTAAGTGAGTCAGTATTAAGTCAGTACTAGTATAAAGTATAACAACTTGATAACAGAAAACAAAATGTTGATGTTTGAGGAACGCTGACCTGAACAAGGTAATTTTCTGTTTCCTTTTCCTTGTTTTTTGTTTGTTTGTTTGTTTGTTTGTTTTTCTTTTTCTGAATCTAGTCCATGTGAATTTACCTTTAGGATTTTTGGAACTCCTGAAATAAATCATTTTACTGCAAAAACCTAAAACCAAAGGCAGTTATGAACTATTTAGTGTTAAATCTTGAAGAGAGTAGGACAGAGAACACTGTGTTTTGAAGATGACCCAAACTATATTTATTGATTATCTCAGAAGTTATTCTGTAAACTCTCCACTTGAATGTCCTGCTTTCCATAGGCCATGACCCCCTCAGATGACAAAGAATAGACTTACCCGTAGGTTGGGTTATTATTTATATGAGCAAGCAGGAAGATTAGGAAATGGCTTTCCCAGACCTCTTGAGCAGCTGGACATGGTCCTTTGACATTGAGGATAGAACTGTAGCCACTCAGGGAAACCAACAGAAATCTGTCCTTGCCCTTCATTCAACTGCTTCATCCCTGCCAGCTTCTTTCTCTACTGCTGCTACTGCTCCCTGACTCACACCCTCTCTCCCCCTCCCTCCTGCTCCCTACCTTTCTCATCTTCCCTTCCCCCATCCCTTTCTCTTGCTGACTCAAGGCTTTGCCTGCTAAGGACAGACTGTGGGGCTCTGCTTTGGCTGCCATACTACTTCTGCCTGGAGTGACCACCTGCACCTAGATTTCTCAGGACTTTTCTGGTTTAACATAGACATTTCTGAATCCAGGGGCACCTAGGTGGCTCAGTTGATTAAGCGTCTGCCTTCAGCTCAGGTCATGATCCCAGGGTCCTGGAATTGAGTCCCATACGGGTCTCCCTGCTCAGTGAGGAGTCTGCTTCTCCCTCTCCCTCTGCCCTTCCTCTCCCCCACCTCTGCTCATGCTCCCTTCCCCCCAAAAAGAAATAAATATTAAAAAAAAAAAAGAAAGAAAAGAAATTTCTCCATCCTGGGAACACCCAAAGTCCTGGGCAAACCTGGCCTGTTGGTCACCATAACTCTTGTTTCTTTACCCCCCTTTCAAATTCTGTAGGAAGAGGAAAGATCTGACGGGTCTCTGAGCTCCTCTCCAGCCCGGAGCACCCTGAGCTCTCCCACAGGGAGCAGTCCAAGCTGGTCCCTGTTGAGCTGGGGTGCCACAGAGAAGCTCCCCACTGCCTTCCTCAGAAGGGCCTTGTGAGCAGGACACACTAGAGATATTACTAAGTCCTCCCTGGTTTACTTTACTATACCAGCTTGCCACTTATCAGGGTCTTGGGTGCTTTTCTTTTTTTTTTAAGATTCATTTATTTATTTTAGAAGGTTGGGGGAGGGGCAGAGGGAGAGAGAGAATCTCAAGCAGCCTCCCCACCAAGTGTGGAGCCTGATGTGGGGCTCTATTGGACCCATGACCCCAAAATCATGACCCAAGCTGAAATCAAGACTCAGACGTTCAACCGACTGAGCCATCCAGGCTCCCCAGGGACATGGGTTCTGATGTACAAGGGCTGGGAGTGTGTGTGAAAGGGAGAAGGTGTTTGTTGGGGTGAAGGGAGCAGATAGAAAAGACTTAGCATTTTGTTTTTTTGCTTTTATGAATTCGATCACTTCACATAAGCTCCTCATAGAGTGTTGTGGAAAACTTGGCCCAACCACTAATTAAGTATTTTATCCCACTAAAACCTTGCCCAGTTGAACGATTGTAAAGTTTGAGAAAGAATGTGTTTCAAAACCCAGACAGTATAATCTGGGAAAGAAAATGTTAAGCTCTAGTAGCACTTGGGGGAGGGGGGGCACAGAATTCACCTGAGGTGGGGGAGGGAGAGTCAGAGCCTCAGGACAGTTGGTAAATGGCCTCAGTCTTCCTCCTCCCACTTGGCTCCTGAAATTAGGTCCTTCATTATTAGAACTGTTTTATGTCATCTGCAAGGAACACAACTTACCCCCACTTCTTAAATTATGTGGGCTGGGGTGGGAAAAAATGAAATCACTGTAAAAATACTTAAGTTCTGAAGCACATGATTGGTTTTCAAGAATTGACCATAAAACCTGAGGCTGAGCTGGGCTTGGTGGAGACCCTGGAGAGTGGCCAGCCCCCTGCCGCATCCCAGGCCAGAGCACCTGCCTCTGCAGCGCCCCTCACCCCCAGCACAGTGTCAGCCTCCCAGGGCTAGGCTAGAAGAGCGTTTGCATTGACCCTTCTGTTCTCTGTCGTCTGTGGCTCTCACAAATAGGGCTTGTGGCTATTACTCGCTAAAACAAAGAATGGAAGAAAATGTGAAAAAGCAAAAAACAAAATCTAGGTGCATTATTGAAACAAAGTCTAGGTCAGTGTTTATTTGGCAGAGAAGCATATAGACAGGATCAGTGCAGTGTCACGTGTTTCTCCCCTGCCTGGTACGGAAGGTGAGGAGCTCTGAGTTTCGGGTGGGTGGGGCTCAAGGGCAGCAGGACGAATAATCCCATTTCAGGCCCCTAGGAGACATGTCTTAGACTTCTCTTTCTGCTGTACCAAAGTCAGAGCCCCTCATACCCCACCTCTGTGCTGTACCCTAACCCTACCAGCCTACAGGACCACCCCTGTACCCCACTCAGCTCACAGGCAGTTTCCCCTAGCAGACCATGTCCGGGCTCCTGTTCATTATCTCTGCTGGGGTCCCAGCCGCTGCTCCTGGGGGAAGCCAGATCCCACCTGGGATGTCCCTGGGATTATAGCACCTGCACACACAGCACACAGCACATCTCAGTGAGCAGAGAGGGTACCAATACCGAATGCCTCGTGGCCTGGAGAGCAAAGACCCCCCCAAACAATACTGGATCCTATGCCATGGTTGAGGGGAGAGGGATTTTAGAAAATAGGTGTGCTCCCCACTGGACCAACCCTGACTTGATTGTTCATTAAAAAGAAATGAGGGGTGTCTGGGTGGCTCAGTTGGTTAAGCGACTGCCTTCGGCTCAGGTCATGATCCCGGAGACCCGGGATCGAGCCCCAAATCGGGCTTCCTGCTCGGCGGGAAGCCTGCTTCTCCCTCTTTCCTTCCCTCTGCTTGTGTTCCCTCTCTAGCTGTGTTTCTCTCTGTCAAATAAATAAATGAAATATTTTAATAAAAATAAATAAATAAATAAATAAATAAATAAATAAATAAATAAATAATGAGAATAACGGAGGAGTCCCCTAGGGTAGTTGTGAGAAGAGTACAGAAGATTCTAGGTATGAAGGGGATTCAACAGAGTGACGGATGACTACGGAGGCTGACTGGTTTCACATCTCTGGGCCTCAATCTACTCATCTGCAAAATGGGAGAGGGCAATAGAAGCTAACACTTGATCCCAATTGTCTGGCTCTGTGATTGGTTCCCAGTCGTCCCTGCTCCCCCAACAGCTCACTACAACTTTGCGGGGCTTATGGAGAAGACCACGAGCAGAAGTAGGCCAGGAAAATGTCTTCTCAGTGAGGCCCCCCCAAATACTCTGTAATGAAAGGTTCACTCTAGCCACTGGGTAAAGCAAGGAACGAGCAGGGGTGCTGGTTTCTGCAGGAGTGTTCACTTTCTCATGGGTTCCACCCTGGGCCTTTAGGAGCTCTGTAGAATATGTCATGGTTTAGCCAGCTCTGGGATGAAAGGGGTGATCCTATGCAAGTTGCAGTTTTCACTTAAAAGTTGCCACCTGGGATCCAGACTCGATCTGCTGTATCCCCCCGAGTCAGAGCTGAGCACTGCTTTCTCCGGGACGTGCTGCATACTGTTTGGCAGACGTGGTCTTTGCTTTCCAGTGTCTTCTAACTGAAAAGAGATAAAAGAAACCCTGATAAAAATGAACATCAGTGGATTCTCTTGAAGAGCAAGCAAATACGCTTAGCGCATTAACACGTTGCATCTAAGTGTGGTTCCTTGTTATAATCGCCTGAAGAATTTTATGGGGTAGGGGAAGAAAGTTCCAAGACATCGAAGTAGACTGGAGGAGTGGGGGAGGCTTTGCACCAACTCGCTTCTCCTTTCTTGTTTGGCCATGTCTCCTCGGAGCAGCTGGGATTTTAAGGATTCCAGTAAGATCAGGAAGATTGGCTACCCTCTGGAGAGAATACTGGAGACATAAATGGTTCTATGGTCACATCTGTGAGATCTTTGCCCTAAACACAGAAAGGAAAAATTCTGTTTGGATGGATGAACCATACAGAATATCATAGGGTGGAATTTGCATTCTCTGATGTGAAATTGGAGGTGGGGCTTGTGAAACCGCTCAGACGAGGTCCACACCTTTAAGGAATGCTTAATGTCTCTCACAAGGTCCTGGTAGGGAACCTCGAACAGCATTATTTATGCTCATTTTGCATTTGGAAACCTGAGGAGCACATGGGGCTTATGTTGGACTACGCACAGGTGACCATCTGTGCGGCTTTGCCAGTGACAGTCGTCGTTTCTGCATTGTGTCCTGTTGCATTATGAATAGTGTCCCCTTTCCCTGTCACAAGTGCTCTGGTTTATATTTAAGTATAAGGTCACCCTAGCCAGCTGACACGCTGCCGGCAAGAGCAGGATGGGAGAGCCTACATTTCATTCACCACTGGATCATCCATTTGAGCAAATGTTTTCTCAATTGTCAAAAGTCTTTTACTTCGGAACTCCAGGGTGACACTCAGCACTGTTCCCTTAGGAAAAGCCATGTGTAAGGGCACATCAAGGCCTGGGGGCTCCGGTTGAAACATTCTTGGTTTTTTTTCATCTGATTTTGCGCCTTTTTATGTTCAGTTACCAGTGCCTTTGAAAATTACATGTTTATGGCTTCCACAAGCATGAATTATTTCTTTCGTGTCCAGGTGTCCGATCAGACTAGAGTCTCTTGTTCTTAATAGGGTTTAAAATAAAAAAGAATTTGAAACATATCGGCGCAATTCCACCAATGCTGGCTTGTAGCAGTTCCTCTCTTGAACAACTTACATCAAAGACGTTGACTTGCTCTTCACTGCCCTGTAATTAAATAGGCCTGCTAAGAAGTGACATGCAGTAGTTTCTGATCCTTGTGAGGAATGCCCATCATGGTTGCTGTCTAAGTTGCATTATCAAAACCAGTAGTGGCCCAGTTCTGTAATAGGTTAGCTCCGCCTGCAAAATCACCATTTGCCCCCTTATCTCCATCACTTGTCTTTCCTTTGAAGTGACACTTTTTTGTGTGTGTTGGCTCATTTGGAGGCATGAACTGCCAACATATGGAGCCATTAGCCAAGAAATAGTCTTGCACCTTCGCTGGTTAATAGCAGTGGAGTTGAAAATTTACCCCCTGGTATCATTATTGTAGCTCTCTGTATGACTGCAGGAAAATCACATTTCAAGTTCCTCCGCTTTCCTTCTGCCTTTTACAGCAAATTTCAAAGTACGGCAGTAGGCAGATTGGTTTGTAATGGCAATTTTTAAACCTAGAAATTAAATTAAACCTAAAAGCACGGTGTGCTTCTAGTTCAAAGAAGGTTTCTTCCCGAAGGAACATTTCCACAGTAACAGCAATGAGAGTGATAGTATTTTTCATGAAGATCTGAGTTATTGAGTTTATGGGGATTGCAGAAAATAGTGTTTTCTAGAGACCCCTCTCAGAGAAGCTGACAGTCAGGTCCTCGTAAGGTCTGTGTGCTCTGGAGAGAAGTGCATAGAATAGCCAGTGCCTAGGCATTAAAATGGTGCTTTCTCCAATTGTTTTCAGTTCTTATTCTCAAGGAGAAGGAACAAAGGGCCAGTAACTAGTCTGCTAGAAGCTTTCCCCCATAGAACGGTCAGAAAGTTTAACTATTCAAGAGAATATGATTTACTGTAAATATGTGTCTAGATGTCGTGGTCCTTAATGATTTATGCTAATTATCTTCTCTGGTAATGCCTTTTTCTTTTGTGCATTCCATAGTGTTTTGCTTGGAGGAATATCTACCCCGCCTGCCTTCGCCTTGCCTGTGGGGGAGGGGAGGGTCCCAGCAGCTCAAACACATGGTGGGCAGAAGGGGCTTCCTGGGGCTGCCTGGAAACTACCCAGAGTTTGGAACTGGTGGGAGATCTGCCTCTCTTTTACCCTGCCCTCGCACTTTCCAGACAGCCCCGGGAAAGCAAAATCTATGTATTAAAATACATTTTTTTTTCCTGCTTGGGTTGAAAGGCTTCCCAGCAGGCTGGGTGCTTTGGTACGGACTGCCATTGTAAGTAAGCTGTTGTCTCCTTCATCCTGGGGCTTTAATGGCGGGTAGGAGTTGCTAGGAATAGGCTCTTCCAGCACCAAAGCAAGGTAGGATAACAGCAAAGCCCAGGGACATGTGGTCTAGACGCACCCTCTGGCTGTAGTGTGCCCCCCCCCTCAGTCATTTCTGGCATTAATAATTTGAAGACAAATATACAGCAGCTACACAAGGATCAGGATAATCTGGACCTGGGGGCCTAAACACAGATCCCTCCTTCCTGAACATTTTGTATCTGAGAAAATAGTAAGGTTGAAACAAGATTTATCTGGTATTTGCCTGCGGGGAACCGGTACAGAAACTGTGTAAGATTAGTTCCTCCATAAAGAAAGATTACCAGGTAATTCTGTTACAAAGTCACGGAGACCTTGAGCTCTGTCAACTCAACTGCCTGTTTTCATGCTGCCAGGCGTGGCTTTAACTTTCTAGAAGATTCACCACCTCGTCGATTTTAAGAAAAGTCCTGTGAGGAGTTTCGAGGTCTCTTCTTCCCTTCCTGACCTGAGTTTGGCTCCCTCTGTGACATGGCCATTTTCCTTTTGGCCCAGATCCTTTGTCCTGGAGGGGCTTCCACATCTTTTTGCCCTAAATGGCCAAAGGCTGTCCCCCACACTGCCAAAACACACAGGTGACTCAAGGTCAGAATCTGGAGGATAGGCCAGCCATTGTTCTGGTGGCTTCTTGTCCTAAATTAGTCTAAACCTTGCCCAAGTGGCCAAGATATGGTCCGCAGGCTAACCATTGTTCTTTTTTCCCTTCAAGTGATGGGGAGGCTGCTGATGAAAATATCACACTCTTCCTCCTAGTGATTGTGTGGGGCTGTTAGATGGCTGGAATGGCAGATTTAATGTTCCTTGGATTATTTTCCCATCCTTTCCCCTCCTTCTTTTGTGTATGTGCGTACATTGTGCCTCCTATTTTCACTTCCTGGGAACTTTGCCAGTTTTTCAAGGACTGGGTTAAGATCAAAATAAATATTTGTAGATAGTTTAAAAGGAGACTGCATTGGATGCCCCTCTGCCCATCCAAAGAAAAGCAATTTTATTGCCTTTCTGATATTTTAAAGTGATTAACTTGAGAAACCTTGAGAACTTCAGAAGGTTGATATTACTAGTTTACTTTTTAGAGTTGTGACCAAGGGTGTGTGTGTGTGTGTGTGTGTGTGTGTGTGTGTGTGTTGGGGGAAAGCGCCACAGTCAAAGCCTAGGCAAATGAGCACAAACTTTTTTTTCAGTTCAGCTGAAGTGACTGAAATTGTGCGAAAAGTAAACTTCTTTGTGTGTATTAATCAGGTTCTAAACAGTTAGTGCCGCAAAGTGTTTACTTCACAACATTCAGCATGCATGCTTGTTTTCTTTCTTTCTTTCTTTAAGCGATTTCACCGAACTATGGGATGTTCAGCAGTTGGCTGTTTAGCAATACGTGTATCAGCCTACTTGGGAGGCTCATTCTGTGTCTGAGATCAAAGAAACCAAAGACCCCGGCGTTCAGTGCCTGCCAGGGATCCTGTGTGAAATGTTTTCCTTTCCCTGACTGCGGAATCTGGGCATTTGCAGCGGTGCAAACAGGCGGTCTGGGTCCTGGGTCGGGAAGCCCATCACCTGTTGCGGCCTCCTGCTCGCGGCGCGCAGGGACCACCCGGGGCAGGGGCAGGGGCAGCGGGCGGCTCCGGGAGCACAGCCTCCCCCCCCCCCGGCCCCCCCTGCTCCTTCCTCCGGGACGGTCCGGCGGGCGGGCGGGGTGGCGGGCGGACGCGGGGACGCAGGCACCGAGGGACGGGGGCGGCCCGACGCTGGAATGCAGTTTTCTCGGGCGAGAGAGACTTTGCACCGGAGTGGGGAATAGTTTGGGGTGGGGTTTCGCACGGTCCCCTCCCCGCCCCGGGCCCCCTTCCAGGCGCTTTCTGGGAGCTTTTAGAACTGCGTTCTGAAGTTTAAAGAGCAGCGAGGAGCTTGTGCCGCAGGCAGGGACAATGGAAGAAAATGAAAGCCAGAAATGTGAGCCGTGCCTTCCTTACTCAGCAGAAGGCAGGCAGAAGCAGGGTAAGTAACAGACTCATTCAAAGATGGAGTTACAGCTACGCGTGTTGCTCGCCGCTGGCTGCTTTTTATAACCGGAGACCCGGCGCATGGCAAAGAGGACGAACATTTCTTGCGGTGGTGTGCGTTTTCAAAGCTGCGTGGAGAGCTGTGATTTCTTGGGTCAGACTTTATCTCTGGCAGCCTTTTCTTAAACAGCCAAAGAAGTGGCGTGGGGATGCCGCATGTGTAGCACAGTGAGAAGTCAGTATGTGTTATATCTCTAGGCAATCACAAAATACATCGCTAAAAGCAGCATTTCATACTCGCTGCTCCCAGCCTTAGGAGAAAGAAGCTGTTTGGGGGCAGCTATCTCTGTGAGGGCAGCATTTCCATTCATTGGTCGGGGGATCCCATGAGGCAAAGGCATGTTGGTTGCAAGTTTTGCAAGATTGGAGAGTTAAAGAGTTAGGGATGTTTTATTTTGCAGATGGGACCCGCAGGGGAGCACGGGTCCATCCGGATGGTAGATGGGACTGTGTGAATCTCTGAATGCTTTAATTCAAAAGTTGGGAGTTGTTAGACGATTTTGGTAAATTCTGTCCAGGCAGTTTTCCTTTAATTGTGTTTGTGATAGACTTGTCTTTTCCGTAGGGAGTTTCCAGAAGCTTATGTTGTTCCAGAGAAATTTCACGGTGGGGTTGGGTGGAGAAAGGACTTCTCTGCCCTCCAGTCAATGACGTCTATGATGCCAGAGCCTATCATACGGTATCATATACACAGTGTTCAGAAACACGCAGCGTGTTCAGAAACCCGCACGAGTCGAAACCGTCCCCGCCCACCCTACACCAGGTTCATTCAGGGGCCAGTTAGGAACTGAGAGGAGCGCTTGTGGGGCTGCAGTTCTCTGCGTGGGAGTAGGGATTATGCACTGGGGAAAAGGTGTGTGGGGTTTAAAAAGGCAAAAGGGAAGTAACAAATGACTCATCCGCACTGAAAATGCAAAACTAAGCTATACTGAAGAAAATGGAATTTCGAGAGATAGAACAACCCCCACCCCCCACTCCGGCCAGTGAAACTCAGGAAACTTTAAGCTTAGTAAGCCCCAGAGAATCCCCCATTTTACAATCATCAGTCTAGGTATCTGGTTTGTGCTTTTAAAACAGAGCACTCTTCCTGGAGGGCGGCTTGTCTGGTTGGTGGGGTCCTGTGGGAGATAAGGCTTCCTTCCCTCCCTTAATTGATAGGACAGGATCCTACCGCAGAGATTCAGTCTTTGGGCCTCTGTTGAAAAGAATGACACAGAATCTAGAGGGGCAATTAGATTGGGACCAATTTAAGAAATAACTTTAAAACAACCACGGCAATTCAAAGATACTTCAGAGGCTGGAGATGTTTGGGCTGAGGAAGTGTGATCACTTTATTTACTTATTCATTCAATGAATATTGAGTGTCTGTTACTGTTTCAGCTGCTGGGGACCCAGGAGTGAACAAAGTAGATGGCAAATACTTGCTTTCATTGAACTTATGTTTTAAGAGCCAAGCTTGGAGGGAAAGGGGTGGGAGAGAGAGAGACAATGAACAGATAAGTAAAATATATAGCATGTTAGATGGCGATGTTGCCATATTTAGCAGATAAAAACACAGGACACCCAGTTAAATTTGAATTTCAGATAAGCAACAAATAATTTCTTGTGTAAGTATATCCCGTGCAATATTTGGGACATACTTACGCTAACATTATTCATTGTGTACTGGAAATTCAATTTTACCTGGTCATTTCATATTTTATTCAGCAACTCTATTAACTGGAAATCAGACTGTAGGGAACCATAAGGCAGGGAAAGGGAGAAGGGAGTATGTAGGGCTGCTGGTGAAACTGTAGATAGGATTATCAGGGAGATCTCATGGTATAAGTTGAATAGACATTTGAAAGAGGCTAGGGAGGGAATAGGCAAGGACTTGTTCAAAGAAGAGCAGGGACATGGGAGAAGGATGGGAGAAAAGAGGTTAAGAAGTGATCCCAAGCCAGATCGTACAGGGCTGTGAGACTATGGCAGATTTGAGCTTTTTTTTCCCCCCCCAAAGGAGGTAGGGAGGTGCTAGCAGGTCTGACTTGTCATATAAAAGGGAAATATTGGATCCTATACTGAGAATAACCCAAGCGGGAGTAGGGGAAGGGCAGAGAGACCATTTCTGATCCTTCCACAGTAAATTGTACGGAAGGTTGGGCCAGCAGGTAAGACAGGTGGTGATAAGAAGACAGGTTGTAGATGTATATTGAAAGTAAAGCCAAAAGAATTTGCTGAGGAATTGGATGTGAGATATAGGAGAAAAGGAGGAGTCAAAGATGATTTCAGAAATTTTGGTCCGCCAAGCTGGAGGAATAGAATTGCCTTTTACATAAATAGGAAAGTATTTGAGAGCAGCAGAGGAGAGGAGAGGGTGTTTCTGGTTTGGAAATGGAGGAGACCAGGAAGTCCTTTGGATAGGTTCCGATGGAGATGTCTCTCTCCTATCTAAATGGGGATGCTGATTGCTGCATGGATAGTCTCCACCAGAATTGCGGAGAAAGGTCTGGGGCCTGAGGCAGATCTGCTAGGACCGGGTGTCTCTGTAAGGTCCCAGTGTGCTCTGGTGCGCTTGATCGTTTAGAGACCAGGGAGATTGGGACCGGGGCGGGGGCACCCCACTGAGTTCTGAAGGAGGATGGCTTCTGTTCTAGGTCTTCCATCAGCACGAGGACCACACGGAGAGGCCTGGCCTCTGCTCACATCACCCGTAATACCCATGCCCACTCCTGACCTGGCACTTGTGATGATATTTGTTTCTCTATCTATTTCACTCAATTACAGCGTGGTATGCCAGGGCAGACCAGGTCTTCTTCATCCTTACATTCCCTCTCCCCAGCACACCAGGCACGTAGAAAGCACTCAGTACGTATTTCTTGAACAAAAGGCTAATGATCACACCCCAGGGCTTGGAGCTTACCAGTCTGCTATAGATAAGGATCCTTTGGATGATCGTGTAACTTACTGTCTAGACCGAGACACTTTTGAAAGTGTGAAAAGGCACCTTGTAAATAATTTTGCTGGGGCGGCCGTTGTAACGCACCACTGTTTAGGTAAATTGGGGCGTATGGTTGCCTCAAGAATAGCTCTAATCGAGGCTTGTATGGCTGGGTAAGCAGCCTGCTTAGGTAGACAGCAGTGTGAGTGTATACCTCGAGGTGCACCATGCATTGTGCCAAGCAGGCATTCGGTAGTTACTGGCTGAATTGCGGTTGAAAAAATTTGACACTCCCGTTGAAGGCCATGGGCTCCTCAGAGTGATCCTGGGGGCATTCCTTGGGATGTATCAGCTCACAGCAGCCCCGAGGTGTCTGCTTTTCCTCAGGCCACTGAGCTCTTGAAAGCCCTGGACTGGTGAAATGTTATCCATCCACCTGCTTGCCTCCCCCAACCCCTGATTCACAAGTGTTTCAAGATAGTATTTGCTTTGGGGGGGTGGGTAATCATTTTGCAATAAATAAATGTACCAAACCAACAAACTGTATACCTTAAACTCGAAAAAAAAAAATTACATTGGCCATCCCCATGGAATGCAAGCTTGGGGAGTCTCCAATACTCAAGTATGCTCAGAACTCTAAAACTGTCCCATCAGTCTCTGCTCCTTACCTGTTTTATCCTTCTGAGCACTTTTTACATATTATTTGTTTGTTGTCTATACATCCCCAATTATAATGTGCACCCACTGTGAGGTAAGGGGATTATGTCTATCTTGATCACAACTTCACTACATTTCCTAACTCCTTTTAGTGTGAGGGCAGGCACTCAGTACATATTTTTGAGAATGAATGAATGAATCCTCTGACCAACACTTGAGATGAGAATACTTTTCTGGGGGAGCAGAGGGGCTGTTCCTCTTTTGTCTAAAAATCCATACCAGAAAGGTTCTTTGTCACTTATTTAATTTTTCAGGCTTTTTAGATGAATAATTATCATGGTCTGATTTCAGCTGCAGTTTCTGTGCCAATTCGTGTATGGGGATGATCTGTGGGATAGTAACAAGAGAACTGACCCACCAAAGAACCCCGAGTATGTGATCTGTATTACCTCGGCTAATTCTAACGACCCTAAAATCTCTGTGGTTTAGTGCACTCAATGTTAAATTTTTGAACATAGTGGAATGTGGACATTTCTTGCCAGGTGGATCTTCTGGGGGCCCATCTTTAGGCCGACTCTGGAACCCCATTCCAAAAGGCTTTGGCAGCTTCCGTGACCTGTTGTCTTCAGCTAGCCAAAGAAGAAAGAGAAAGAACATGGACGATTATTCAGGAATTCCTGGGGCCGGGACTAAAGGTGTCTCAATGACCAGAGGAATTAGTATAAGGCCCCAGCTAGATGAAGGATCCTGGAAAGTGCAGTCTTTCTGTGTGTGTGCAGCAGGAGGATATTGGGTTCGGTGTTCCTATGACCAGAGAGGAACTTGGCACAATTTTAGAGATAGCTAACCAGAAGCCATCTAAAGAAGTGAGGGACTCTTTCGCAAAGAGGCTGCAGCTTACCTGGTCTTCGCTCAGGAGTAAAGATCCCAGGGAAGTGTCCTTGCTGGCTCTCAGGGAGAAAGTGGGTGTGGAATGTCCTGAACGATGCAAAGGGCCCAGACGCCTCGCTGTAAGTCCCTCAGCCGACCTGGCTGAAGCCATCGGAGCTGTGGCCCAGGGGTCCCGGGGTCTCCTGCCTGCCGGATAACTTGCTGCATCTCAGCCAGGAAGCCCTTTGAAACTCTCTGGTGCTTCTGCCCTCTTCACCCCTACTTCTGCTCCAGGGAATGCTGGAGGGGCTGTTCTCTACTCCAAGCTCCTGTTTTTGCTCTCTGCCCTGTCTCCCCCGGGAGCTACAGAGGAGGAGTGACTCGCCCTAGGCTGGGCAGAGGCTGGGAGCCGCAGGAAGGGGAAACTGAAAGCTTGGTCTCCATGCTACAGCTTCGTTATTTGCTTGACACGGATTCCCAGAATAGCAAGCTACTAGGCACACCCAGACTTAAATGTTGGCACCCAGCACATTCCAGACAAGAAATAGAACTTTATTTCTGTGTTGATGGCTTTATGGATAATGAAGAACTGGCTGGCACTCGGATCTCTGACTCCACCGCCATGGAACTGTGACTCAGTGTCCTTTGCCTGGCTCCCTCTTGTTTGTTTCTATCCCTGAGCTGGGGCTCCTCAGCAGAGAGATCACATTCTTCCCAAAAGACTGGAACGGTGGAATTGTCACTTCTACTCCCAGTACGGAAGTCGGCAGCTCCCAGGAACTGAGCCTCCCCGAGGAGAAGGCTCAGGTGACTGGGATGTGTGTTCAAGCGGCTTTGTGTGGAAAACGGTGTGGGGTTGTCGTCAGTGGTGCCTGGGAGGACAGAGCGGGTGCCTGGCGGAGGGATGGGAAACAGTTGGGGCCCACAGCTGAGGGAGGTAGAGGGCAAGGTGAGACGCAGGGAGGAGTGAGCCCCGCCGGCAACTGGACGTCTGCCAAGGGACTGTGCACCCGGCCATTGGTGCATTAGTCATTGGTTCTCTTTGCTGCTTTCTCCAAATCACGTGAAATCTTGTGAAACAACTGGAGACATTCTAGAAGAATACACCAGAGAGAAAAAAAAAAAAAGCGGCAAAGTACCATAAGGTTGACATGACCTTGCAGAGCAAAGTTAGGAAAAAACTAGGGGGTATAGAGGCACCTGGGTGGCTCAGTCGTTAAGCATCTGCCTTTGGCTCGCGATCCTAGAGTCCTAGGTTCGAGCCCCACATCAGGCTCCCTGCTCTGCCGGAAGCCTGCTTCTCCCTCTCTCACTCCCCCTGCTTGTGTTCCCTCTGTAGTTGTGTTTCTCTTGTCAAATAAATAAATAAAATCTTTTAAAAAAAATAGAGTGTCAGCAAGTCAGAGCTGCTCAAAGGTGAATGGTGACAGAAGATCCACTCTGAAGGCCCACCCCTCTCCCTCCTGTTCCTCTCCCAATTTATCTGAAGGAAGAAAATGGAAAACTCTTTTCAGTCTCCACAGGGCTACTGTTCTGGCTGCCTTGACCTGTTCTGAGGAGCCTTGGATGAAACAAAATAGTTCTTCTGCGTCTGTGTGGCGGAGCAAGGCAGCATTGAACTTTCTGCCCCTGTCGGTACGGGAGACACCTGAATGTTTATCCGTCTGGGTGTCTGTGTGTGTGCCCATGTGAAGAAGTCACCTTTCCAGGGATTCAGTCCTGCTCATTAATCTGGCTGTCCTGGATAAATTTGAAAATATGTTAACGATGTCAGAAGTAACCGTAAAAATCTGTGTAAAAGTCAACAGTGTTGTATCAAGTGTACAACAAGTTTTTGTCTAATATAAAACCATGTGCACACATATGCACTCCAAAAGCTGAAGCTAAAGCAGATTGCCCCCGTATTTCCCAGCCTGACATATGGCATTTTTTACATCTAGCTTCATTCAGCGGATCCTGTTAGTTGTTCTATTCAAGAAGACACCACAAAGAAGGTAGCCATCATGTGAGTCCACGTAATGAAAAGCCAGCCTAAATAAATGATACAGTTAATCCCTCAATATCTTTTTAATCCATAGTTCCAGCTTCTTCCCTTCTAAATTTACTGCTGAAACTAATGAAAAGTAGGAGCATTAACCAGTTGGGCTATTTTTTCCTCCCTTTCCTCATCGGTGTCTGATGGAGATGCTGTAATTAGCAACGTAATGAGAAGTGAAGAGTAAACAAGAAGAATTACTCCCAGAACACTTTTCTAGGGATGGAAAAGCAGAGTAGTAGGAAAACCAGCCTGAGTTTAAAATGTTTTCTATGCCTAACCAAAGGGCATCATATCTAGAGTTCTTTTTTTTTTTTATTGTTTTTCTTAGATTTATTTGGGTTTTTTTTGGGTTGTTGTTGTTGTTTTTTAACTTTAAATTTATTTTATTTTTTCAGTGTTCCAAGATTCATTCCCCATTCCCCACACCCAGTGCTCCATGCAATACGTGCCCTCAGTACCCACCACCAGGCTCTCCCATCCCCCACCCCTCCCTCCAAGTCCCTCAGTTTGTTTCTGTGTCCAGAGTCTCTCATGTTTCATTTCTCTTCCTGAATTACCCTACTTCCCATTTCCTTTCCTTCTCCTACTGTCCTCTATATTACCCCTTATGCACCACAAGTAAGTGAAACCATGTGATACTTGACTTTTTCTGCTTGGCTTATTTCACTTAGCATAATCTCTTCCAATCCAGTCCATGTTGCTACAAAAGTTGGATATTCATCCTTTCTGATGGAGGCATAGTATTCCATTGTATATATGTACCACATCTTCTTTATCCATTCCTCTGTTAAAGGGCACCTTGGCTCTTTCCACAGTTTGGTGATTGTGGCCATTGCTGCTATGAACATTAGGGTACATATGGCCTTTCTTTTCACTACATCTGTATTTTTGGGGTAAATGCCCAGTAGTGCAATTGCCGTACCTAGAGTTCTATAGAAAGACGTTTCTAGACAGTGAGGTGGGGAAGGTGTTCGTGGCGTTGCCTTTAGACGAGCTAGTTGTATGCATAAACTGGACACTCTGGGTGTCACTGGTGTAAGGTCTTGTTTCTCAAATATTGGTCTCTTTTTCTGCACATAACTTTTCAAGATAAATAGTTAGCAAATGAAAGCTTCTTTAAAAAATAAGAGCAGATTTTAAAGGATTTAGAACTAGAAGCCTCTGCATATCTATTACTAGGCCACCATCCTCCTTTTATTAGTGAAGACCATGAGGCTGAGAGAGATCTAAGTCTAGGGTGAAACCCCCACTCAGTGCTTTTGCCTGGGAATTCGGTGAACAGGGACACTCTGTTTGGCCTGCATCTGTGAAAGATGTAAGAACTATTCCTTTTGAAGAGAATCTGTTTGTAACATTCTCTTTCTAGTCTTGGTTTTTAAGAAGTAATTGCCTTTTTTATCAGTTAACTAGAAGATGCAAACCCAACACCCCATTTGCCAGCCATTGAGAATGAGTAGAGATTTGTTAAGCAGGGCTCACTTGCTCCCTTCCAGGTAGAAATCACTTGTCCCTTAAAGTCTGGGTCAGAGGCAGGGTCAAGGCCATGGGTCTAGGTTTAGGCCGTTCATACATAATCATATCTCTTCCCTTTTCTCTGTGGGCCTTAAAGTCCACTTCACATAAAATGTGTCTAAGCCTTTACATCCCCATCCATTCTTACCTGATAATAATACTAACCTAATAATATTCTAGTGCTGGTTTGCTTTATCCTAATGGCGGGGGCGGGGGGAGGCTGGATTTTGTAGATGATTCACACATCAGTGATTACAATAGCTATTTTTGGTCTTGAGGATGAAATAAGTGTCTCAGAAACCAGGTTGTAGAATAACCTCAGGGAAAGAGTAAGAAGTAGCCCACTCTTTTTCTGCAGCTTTTCCTTTGAGCGTGATTTTTTATGTTTCCTTTGATTGTTGATTCCCACCCCCCCTTCTTGCCTAAAAAAAACAAAACAAACCTGCTAGGTTACACTTACCCACTAACAGCTGCCACAAACCCTCTTGGTCTTCTGTAAATGAGATTTCTAGTGAGATCATTAATTGTGAACTGTATTTTGTTCTTTTTGTCTTTCAGAACAAGGAAAAAGCAATCTACATGTAACGTCCTTAGAAGATGCAGAATGCCGCAGAACCAAGGAACGCCTTTCTAATGGAAACAGTCGTGTTTCAGTTTCCAGGTCTTCCCGCAATATCCCAAGGAGACACACTCTAGGTGGGCCCCGAAGTTCCAAAGAAATCCTGGGAATGCAAACGTCTGAGATGGACAGGAAGAGAGAAGCTTTCCTAGAACATCTGAAGCAGAAATACCCCCATCATGCCACTGCAATCATGGGCCACCAAGAGAGGCTGAGAGACCAGGTAGGAACATGGCACCATTTTGCTGCACAGAGCTTGTTCTGAAACGAACACGAGGGAAAGCAAAGTGACCGGCAGTTCAGAGGAGAGAAAAAGTAGTTGAGTGGATTGTGCCTACCCTTGGGATATTCCAGATCTGTTTTGGGCCTTGGGAGGAGAAGGCAACCCACAGTTAAAGGTTTGACCTGAAAGTTCAGTTCTCTTTATCAGAATGCCAGACAGTAGAGACCCAGAGAACATGCAGTTCCCCCAAAAGGAGTCCCAATGTTCAGCCACAAATATATCTGACATGCAGGCCGTGAGGGGTATTACTCTGAGTGAAGCCCAGAATCAATTACTGTGCACTCAGATAGCACTTGAGTGCTTAGCACAGTGAATGAATGAATACATACATACATTTTCAGGGTAAAGTGGAGCACAGAGGTACAGACTTACGGTAAATGCCTTTTCCTAAGGAAGCTGACTTTAGGGTTCAGTTTCTGCTCTCTTTTTTCCCCCTTTTAATCACAGATGTTTACCTTGTGCATTCTTGGCTTTCTGCTGTCATCAGCTACCTGTTTTCTCAGGTTATCTTGACAGCTGCACAGATTACCACCCAACTGTGGCTTGGGATGTTTTTGTTTTTGTTTCTTGGCAGTGTGCAGTGACTTTTTTAACAGACAATGCAGTTTTGGGGTCAAAGGAGATGGGAGGCCTCCTCTGTAACCCTCACAGGCGTGTTATCGGATTGACCTTTGAGGATGGAGAACATGGAAAGGAAGCGGAGCCCACTCGGCGATAGAGGCGGTCGGGGAAGAGGGCGGGCTGTTATTGATTTCCACACTCCAGGTAGAGAGGCACATTGGTATTTTAAGTTGAATATCTTGCCAGTTAACTGGTTACAAGAGTGATGTCTAACCAATTCAGCTTTTGGTCATCTGTGGAAATGGAAATGGGCATTAGCCTGAATACTTTGAACCTATACTTTATCCTCAGTCTCATTTAATGCATTTACATTCAGCCATCTCTTCTCTGAAATCTTTAACATTAGAGTGCCAAAAAATATAAAATGAGCTTTTACGGGCTGTATGTTGGCTTTTTGTTCATGTTGCCAAAAGGCAGCAGACCCAGAATAGGAGAGAAGAACCAGGAATCCTGGTTGATGTATAGCAGATAAATTATTTAGTAATTCAGGGTGACTGTTTTCATTTCCAGTGCATATAGAAAATACACCCTGTTTTATTTATTTATTTACGCAAGTTTTCTCCCACAGTTTTATTAAGATATAATTGACATATATAAAAATATCCCTATTTTTTAGTTGCTGGTGGAGCCAGTATCCGTATAAGTAATGTGTCATGTTTTTATTAGGCACCATACTTTATCCAAAGTGGTTCAGATTGAGGAAACTCAAATTTAGAATAGTTACCATTACACAGTTTTCTAAGACAAAGCTGGAATTTGAATCTGTTTATGCCGGGAGCCGGCCCTGGCAACGGTAACGGTAGGGGTTCCCCGAAGGTGGTGATGGAGTCGGCGATAAAATGAGGAGACTGGACTCAAAGAGTGGCGTGGGGATCTCCTCTCCTGAAAACTGTGTCTTCAGGGTTCTTTATTTAAAGGCTTTTAGTTACGTCAATCTAGCTTTAGGCAAACAGTTGGTTCTGTCTCTCGCGCTCTCTGCTTCTCTGTTTCTGTTTCTCTCTCTGTTGCTGTCTCTCTCTCTCTCTCTCTCTCTCTCTCTCTCTCTCTCTCTCTCTCTCTCTCTGTCTCTCTATCTCTTGCTCTCTATCTTTCGCTTCGCTCTCTCTTCCTTTGCCTCTCTCTGCGCAGGCTCTCTGTCTTTCTCTCTGTGTCTGTGTCTCCGTCTCTGAGACTCTCAGTCTCATGGCTTTGTCTCTTCGCTCTGCTTTCCTTCTTTTTCTCTCAGTCTTCCTCTCTATATGTCTCTCTGAGTCTCTGAGTCTCTCTGCAGGCTCTCAGTCTCTGTCTCACGGCTTCGTCTCTCTTGACTGTCAAGTGTCCCAGTCTTTTATTATTCCCACGTGAGGAAGTTGGGTGATGCGGTTAAATCTTTAACTGCTTTTGCACCCACCCTAGAGACAGGATTAGTATTGTTACTGCAAGGTACAGAGTGATTGCTTAAACTCACAGAAGTTGAGGCCATTGAGGCAGAGGGATCAAGAAATACAGATAAGAGATACAGAGATATGATTACCGGGAGGAGGGTTATATGGAACTATATCTTGAATAAGCACACCAAGGACATATTGCCCTGACCCACAGGGTAAGTGGCTTTTCGGATTCTAGGCGGGGAAAGCCCAGAGGGGCTTTCATTCACATTCACAGGTACCTCCACCAGAATTTCTGGTGGCTTGGGCATGGAGGGAAGGGCGGATCATGCACCGTCCCTGACATGGTTAAGTCTGAGTTCAACATCCTTGTTTATTCCACTGTTCTGTGAGTTGATCATTGTCTATAGAGCAGATAGTATGACAAAAAAAAAATCCTTCATTTTCTAGGTTTTGGACTCATCTAATAATTAAATTGATATAAGATTAACAGGAGAAAAGCAAACAAAAGTTTAGTAATATGTATACTTCCTGTGTGTACATGGGAGAGACCCAGAAAACTGAGTTACTCCTCAAAATAGCGAAAGCCATCATCTTAAGTACCATGTTCAGCTAAAGACAAAAGAAGATGTTGGGGGTGGGAGTCAGTGATGGGAGGTTACCAGGAAAAGCAAAATAATAAAGGGTAAAGTTATTATGACCTAAAACAATTAAGATAGTGTGCCTGGCTCAAAAAAAAAAGAGCTATTACCAGAGATTACTTTTTCTCTGAAAGACAGATCTGTACAGCAGGGCATATATGTAATTGTCAAACATCTCTTGTTACTTTTTTGTGAATCACCCTCACTTTTGAAACCCCAATCCTCTACCCCATTCCTTAGGTTAGGATATCATATAAGCCTCAACTGACCCTACAAGTCCTTGAGTCTCATATTCTTATGGGGCTCCCATACATACATAATTAACATTGTTTTTCCCGTGTTACTATGCCTTATATCAATCTACCAGCCCAAAACTTGGAAGGGTAAAGGGAAATTTTTTCCTCCCCAACAGTCTGTTCATGGGGTGTAAGAGACATGGTGAGAGTGTGTGTGTGTGTGTGTATGTGTGTGTGAGACTGTGGGGATAGGAGTGGGGGTAAAGGAAGTTAGGAAATTGATAGTGTGTTTTGTGAGAAGGGAGACTATTTTTTTAAAGTTAGAAATCTATTCATTTTGCTGAGAAATTGAGAAATTATTATGTCAACATGGTATATTTTCTGTGTTACAAATATTTCAGTTATACTGTTATTATTCATGATCTCATAATTACTGCTACTGCTATGATAAGGGTTCATGGGATCAGATGACTGGGGATAATGACTGTGGCTTAGTGGCCTCAGCCTCTGATCTCCTGTCATATTCACCTCCATCACAGGTGTCTTCTGACCATGGCTGGTCAACTGTCCCTTTACTTGGTAATTCAGGATGAATTCTTGGGTATTCCAAGCTGACCATTTAAAGGGGAAGAAGATTCTGATGCTTGGATTTGTATACATGGTTTTTTTCCTTCCACTGTTGTGTTGCAGATGAACCCTAATCACATTGTGAATGAACATCGAGATAAGCTCAGCAGGTTAATGGTTTAGGAATTTCCTAGGGATAGCACTTCATCTTCTGGCTTTTCCATTCATTTTCTCCTGCTCTCTGTTTCCTCTTTTCTGTCCTGTTAAGGACACCCTTTGTTCCTCCCTGACCTTCTTAAAGTAGATTATTCTAGGCTTCCTTTGCAGGAAGATGGTTGGACCAGCTATAAGGAGGAATAAACAGGTCTGACCACTTACCTAATATTGAGGTTCTAAATACCATGTACTGCTCTTCTGGTGGCTGTTTTCCTGACTGCCTCACAGAGAAGTGGCCTTGATGAAAAGAGAAGCACTGGGGAGTTTCAGAGTAAGATGGTAACTGTGCTGCATCTAGCATCTTACATGAAATATCTGGGTATTAAGGGAATCCAGATTCCAATTCCTTGGGATTAAACCAAAGGAGACTTAGAGCATACCTTACATTTCAAATTCTGAGTTCAAACGCTGGGAGATTCATGGCTGAAAACCTGTATTTGAACCTTTGAAAATAAGTCAGTCAAGAATTTTCTTCAATCTAAATTACTGAAACGAGATTTCCTTAACTCCCTTCTACTGTCTCCTAAAAATGCAGATGACCCTTAGTACAGCATCATGCTTATCTGCATAGTAGTAGCTTTTTAAAAAGATTTTATTTATTTAACAGAGAGAGAGGGGAGAGATCACAAGTAGGCAGGGAGGCAGGCAGAGAGGAGTGGGGAAGCAGGCTCCCTGCTGAGCAGAAAGATCCTAGGACCCTGAGATCATGACCTGAGGCGATGGTAGAGGCTTAACCCACTGAGTCACCCAGGTGCCTGGAGGTAGTAGCTTCAGTGATAATGACCCCCCCTCCCCCATGCCTACATACTTGTGTGGGACAATCAGAGTATGAAGCTACATCACCTGGCAGCTAAGGGATTGGCAATGAGGCCAAGCAGGGCTGGATTGGGGTCTGGCCTCCACCATGGGCTAATTGTATGATTGGAGCTAATAACTTTATCCCTCTCTGTTCTAGTACCCTCATTTGTCAAAAGACAATAACACCAATATCACCGAGTGCTGGGAAAGAAAGCCATGGGTCCTCTTACATTCTCAAAGGCAGCTCCCTCGAGGCGCCTGGGTTGTTCAGTTGGTTAAGCGACTGCCTTCGGCTCAGGTCATGATCCCGGAGTCCGGGATCGAGCCCCACATCGGGCTCCCTGCTCAGCGGGAAGCCTGCTTCTCCCTCTCTCACTCCCCCTGCTTGTATTCCCTCTCTAGCTGTGTTTCTGTCTGTCAAATAAATAAATAAAATCTTTAAAAAAAAAAAATCAAAGGCAGCTCCCAGCATTACAGTATTCTGGTTTATGGGATCCAAAAGAAGAGTATTAGCAGCTCTTCTTTGCAAATTAGTATTTGAATTCATTTTACGTTTTGACCAACACGTATTTGAATACCTGAAGATTATTTTTCTCATTGTCAGAGCATATTTTTATTATATTTCTGAAATGTATTTGTATGTTTCTGTCATTAGGAGCTTAAAATTTGGATTTCTTTCACTTTCTCATCCCATATATATTTATTTGGCACCTGTCACGGTAAAAGTGTGATGAGATGTGGTCCCTGACATCAAGTCAGTAAAAGAAGTAAGGCGTTCATATACAGATTCTGATCCTTCAAGATCTGGCCCAAATGTCACACCTTCTGAGTTGGTCATAACATCTTACAGTACCTATATTGTAGTATCTAATCATACCTTTATTGTACTTCTGTTTGTGTTCCTCTTTCCCCTATAGGGTATGCTTTTGGAGGGCAAGAACCTTGTTTTAGTTATCTTTGTAAAGTCATCATTTAAAGGAGTATGCAACCAAAATGAAGCATAACCAGTTTTTATTGAATGAATGAATGAGTTCACCAATGTATGCCTAATATAATTAGAATGTGATAGGTACCATTTGAGTGATAAAGAGGGGTGGAGAATCCAAGAATTAAGAGATCATTTGCAGTTTGGGAAGTCAGAAGAGACTGAGGCTAAGAGGCTAAGACAAGATAAGTAATTTCCCTCAAGTCAAGAAGCCACCATTTGACCCAATGTCACGGTTCTTCAAGTCTGTGATCTTTCTATTAGTCATTGACTTTGGTGTTTGCTTCCTCCACCTTTAATTTTTCTGAAGTTTTAGTAACAAAATTACATAAATCACCGTAGGTCAAGCAGTAGAGACATTCCATTGCCATTTCTTTAAAAAAGATAAATCTTGGGGTGCCTGGGTGGCAATTGGTTGAGCATCCAACTCATTTTTGGCTCAGGTTGTGAGCCAGTGTTGGGCTCCATGCTCAGCGAGGAAGAAGTCTGCCTAGGACTCTCTTTGCCTCTTCCTCTGTCCCTCCCCTCAGCACAAACATGCACAATCCCACCCCCCCATAAGTAAATAAATCTTAAAAAAATAAAAAGATAAATCTTAATTCCAGTGCATATGAGATAATCATAGAAAATAGATTCTTGTAAATATTTTATATTGAAAGGCAGTTACTTTTTGAAGTAACTCTGAGCTCAGAAAGGTCTTTAGTTCAGCAATCTCTCAGTCACGGTTGCCATGTAACTACACAATTTGGGAAAGCTCTTCTTCTATGTCTTCGCTAACAAAAGTCCATCTAGCTTTCACCGACAGAAACCAGCTTTCCACTCCTAGTTCTCAAAAGCCCTTTTGAAAATAATGTTTCAATTTTTATTTCTAGTTACGCACTGGGAATAACTATTGAACAAACTTGGTCTATAGTACCTGCTTTGTAGTCAAAATTCTTTCATGTGTAGTTTTACAGCTAATATCATGGAAGTTGAGGAGGAACAAGTAATACATTTTAACTTGAAAGTTTACCGTGTTCTTCTATTTAATACAGTGAGTGGGAGAGACGGAGAGACGTGAAGGTGTATTTTCCTTTGACAAGACATTGTGGAGGGCTCAAATAAGGAGATAAGAACAAGAACAAAAAACCTACCTGATATGAGGTCAGTAAGGCAAGGAGGCCTCCCTCAGGCCAGGGCTATACTGCCATCTCAGGGCCCCTTAGGGCTCCCTGTTGCCTCCTCATCACCCAGCCTGCCTTTGTGCTTGTTTGCAAGCAGCACTGGGGCTGTTTTCTCAGTACCTCGTTCCTTTGGCACCACTTTCCATAGTCTCCCATAGGCCAGGGCCTCTTCCGCTGAGATGTGTGTGACCAATTATGAAAATGAAAATAAGGGTAATAGTTATCAGTCTCTTTATTCATAAACATGCCAGGTTCTGGTTCCTGCTGCTATTTTTTTTTTAACAACTTCCGAGAAAACTTTATTTATTAGCAAAGAGTTGTATGGAATTTGGAACTGTAGGCTTGGGGTCAGACTCGGCATGGCATTATCTGTTCTTTTGACTGATACCTCCTTTTCAGAAGGTATATCCTTGATTTTATCAGGAATCTTGGAAAATTACCCAGTTAAAGACAGGGAGCAAGAGAACTCTTAACTGCATTTGAATTAGAATAGCAACACTCTGAGAAGCAAACATTACCTCAAGTTGGTAGAATAAAGGCATTCTTACTCCTATTCCCTCAAAAGTCACTGAAAAAAAGGTTAAGGGTGTTAACAGTAAAAGGAGAGGGAAACATAGTCCATCTTGAATGAAGCAAGGAAATGATCAGAACCTGTGGAATGGCTTTGGGAGACTAGGGAATGTCTTTGTGGAGGTCCAGTGTACACAGGTTGTAGAAGATGGAAGTACAGTTGATGGAAAGAGGTTTGTTACTGACGGTTTATATGATCTTGACCTCACATTCCACAGGCGAAGTTTCCAGATGGAAAACAGAGTTACTAAAAAAGAGGAGACAGTGATTACCAAATCACAACACATCTAGTCACAGAAGGCCTGTGATTTAAAGGACTTTGCTGGAGCACCTGGGTGACTCAGTTGTTTAAGTGGCCAACTCTTGGTTTTGGCTCAGGTCATGATCTCAGGGTCATGAGATCAAGTCCCAAGACCAGCAGAGTACTCAGTGGGGAGTCTACTTAAGGGTCTCTCTCTGACCCTCCTCCCTTCTAAAAATAAACAAATAAATATTAAAAAAGAAAATTAGAGGCCTTTGCTGTGTGCCCCACAGACGTTGAAATCCACAGACTGAAGAGTGAGGGGTGACACACTTTTAGGGCAAAGCAAGTAACATTTTGTGGAGAGGACATTTGATGTCACAAACCAGAGGTGAGGGGGTGAGCTGCCTCAGCTGACTCCTCCTTTCTATACACCAGTGTTCAGTAGCTAGCCGGCCCCATTCAAATAGAAATCATAATACAAAAGAAGCCAATAGGAGCCATGTATCTTTAAAATGATGTATTAGTCAGGATGGTTGAGATTATGCTGCAAAACAAGTAAGCCCTGTGGGTAGTTTTTGAGCCATGACACAAAAGTGTTTCATTTCTCACACATGGCAGATTTGTTTGGGCAACTCTCTGGAGAAACTGTCCTTACAATGACTTAGTGATTCAGGCCACTTCCATCATGTGATGATGCCGCCTTAACACATAGATTCCAAGTCTCCATGGCACAGGGAAGAGCACTAATGGTTCTGCACAGGCTCTTAAATATGTTGGCCCATTCATCATTGCCTTTTATTGTAGCATTTTGGTTCTACAGGGATGCTTGACTTACCCAGATTTTGGGTGCGGAATCTATTTTAGGAAGGCAGTTCCCCCATTTTCTTATATCAGCTTTCCCAAGTGGATTTTTTTTTAAATAATAATTTTATTTTTTTAGTGTTCCGAGATTCATTGTTTATGCCCCACACCCGGTGCTCCATGCAATCCGTGCCCTCAATACCCACCACTAGGCTTACCCATCCCCCCACCCTCCCTTCCAAGACCCTCAGTTCATTTCCCAAGTGGCTTTGTCCGCACATAGTACATTTGCACATAGCACTTTCTACTTCTCCTACAATAGCATTAATCACATATATCTCATATAAATTATATATCTCATATAAATGTATTAACATATTTACACCTAGGTGTAGTGGCATTTTTTTGACTGACTTTTGATGAACTTCATCATATTCTGACAGATTCTCAGTCACACCGGGTTGTTCCTCATGTGTAGGTCTCAGGGCATCAGTGGGGACCTTAAGCAATCGATCCAGTCCCCCTGTCATGATGAAAACTCCAAATTATTCAGATCATATTCTTTTTTTAAAAAAATGTTTTATGTTTAAGTCATCTGTGCACCCAGTGTGCAGCTCAAACTCACAACCCCGAAATCAAAAGTCACATGTTCTACCAACTGAGCCAACCAGGTGCCCCAATCATATTTTTTTTCTATCACATTTGTTCTAACCCAATCATCCTATGTAGGTGAAAAGGTTCGAAATTCCCAAAGATGCATCTACATTCATGGACATGTGTATCAGTGAAGCCTGGAAAGTGAGGGGGGATTGGAACTAAAGGTGCACCAAGACCATAGACCATCATTAGTAGAAGCCTTCAGCTGTGGTGAACATGTGGATAAAAGGCTAAAGTTTTAACAATTACACATGTTTGGTACATAGGTGAATAAATGAAAAGTTTATAGATTATACTAAAGAAATAGACCTAGCTGAGGAATTCCTCTTTAGAGCTATTAATTTCTTCCGATCCGAAAAGGAAAATGGTGGGAGAAGAGCCATGTTCAGTAGCAAGAACTAGTTAGCTGTATGAACCAATGATGGAGTGTGCATTTACAGACCAATTTCTTGCCTAAACCTTAAGGAAAAAGGAAACAATTTCTTGGCAGTTAAGAAATCTGATGCAATGTATATGCAGCAAGTACTCATAACAAGCCATGGTAGGATGGGGGCAGAAATGCCCTTACACAGATGGCCGTGAATGTGGAGAATGTTAGCTAGATGTTCAGCATTTCTTTAGCACTGTTTTCTCAAGCACTATTTATAGTGGTGAAAAAGTGGAAAAGGCTGCAAAGAGAACATATTATGGCATCAGCGAAGATTGTGACACTGTTGCTCTTTGCACATACTGGCATATTTTATCCTCTCAACAAGGCTGTGGGGCGGGCGATATTAACCCTTCTCAACAGAATGGGAAACTGAGGCACAGTGTAGTTAGTTCTTGTTCAAGGTGACACGATAAGTTAGTGTGGCAGCACTGGGATTTAACTCCCGTAATCTGGCCGTGGGGAGTCTTCCCTTTTACCTCCAGATCACACCATGTCTCTGATGAGTCGCAAAACCAAAGGACATTTATCAAAAATGTTGAGGAAAATGGGGAAGGACTAGGATAGCGGGACCTGTTTGGCCCATTGGCAAGAAGTATGACATTTGGTGGGGATCCAGAATGGCTGAGGTGCCTGCCTCCTACTTAGATTGGCCTTTGGTAAATCTGGGAAGAAAAGGAATTCAGGGGGCACTTGGATGGCTCAGTGGGTTAAGCCTCTGCCTTCGGCTCAGGTTATGATCTCAGGGTCCTGGGATCGAGCCCCACATCGGGCTCTCTGCTCAGCGGGGAGCCTGCTTCCCTCTCTCCCTCTGCCTGCCTCTCTGCCTACCTGTGATATCTCTCTCTGTCAAATAAATAAATAAAAAACTAAAAAAAAAAAAAAAGAAAAGAAAAAGAAAAGGAATTCGGCACGGAAGCAGTGAGATAAATAATGATAAGTATCTACATAACGTAAATGTTGAGAAAAGGTTACTACTGCTAGAATGACACCCCTGAATGGAAGGATCATGGTGTCATAACAAATTTACAGGTTGCCCTTAGAGGATTTATATTAGTGTATCTGCGAATGTGTGTTAGAGGCTGTGAATAATAATCATGGTAAGATTGAAAGCATCAGGATAAAAAAAAAATACTCAGAAGTTCCAGCTCTTCACTATGTCTAAGAGAAGTCAGAATGGGATCAGAAACAATAGTCATCTAAATTTGGGCGTGATGAAAAACAATGGGAAAAAAATAGGCAGAAAGAACAGTCTAATACTTAACAGATGATGTTACTCAAGGGACCAGATGAAGGAGCTAGCTGGAAATGTTTCCCAGAGGTCTGATATTTTGAATTGTGTCTTAAAGGGGAGGGACGTGCATTTCCAAGGGTTTAGAATATTACATAGTAGGACATCTTGTGGTGGTTGGGGGGGCAGGGCTCAGTGATCAAAAAGACTAAATTCAAGGGGTTGCAATTTCACTTGCAAAATTGACTTGAAGTTGACATTAATCATAGAGGATACAGAAAAAAAAAAAAGAATCCTAAATGGGGATCATTCGTAACACATGGCTTTTGATCCATGTTGAATTGGGTGCCACCAACCTCTGCATTAGATTCACTTTAATTAGTGTTTTGGAAGAGCAGGAGAACAGTGCTATATTAAGAGGAGCTCTGGAAAAAAAAGTCAAAACAAGATTCTGCTGGAAAACCTGCTAAGGAGAGTCTGGGAGTAGGCGGACGGCAAAGGGGAGGCAGAAACCAAAGTGTAGCTATGTGGTGGCAGGAGACACCTGGAACAGCAAAGCCGAGAGAAAACTGCCACCTGATTCAATGAAAAATTTTAGGACTGAATAATCCTAAAAAGACCAGTGCGATTCAGTCCTGGACATCGATGCACAACTCATATTGCAAGTGTCTAAATTGTCCTTCTGCTTCTCATGATTCAGGCTTAAGTCTTTGCCATTAATCATCTTTCCTGGAGGTGTTTTCTTGGATTAATTCAGTCGTATGGTGGTTTATCATTGACCTACACCATGAGCTCGACATCAGGCAATATGTCTAGAGTGCACAGTACCTGGCCTACCAAGGATACAGCTGTTGAGCGGGAAGAGTCCCAACTTTGGGGTCTGATATAACTGAGTTTTTTATATGCTGGGACAGTCTTAGCTGTGGAAGGAAGATAAATCATCTGTTTTCCCAGTGCTTTTTCTTAACCACAGAAGTGAGACTGGCAATACTATTGTGGTGAGGATTACATGAGATGCTACATCCTATCAAATAGAGAGCAAGTGTGAAATGCCTGTCAAAACCCTTTTCATTAAGGAGAACCTTATCACTGAGAAATGATGGTCATACACATTAGGGCAGCATGAAACAGTTCCGTTCTAACTGGCAGTGATCTAGACCAGCATTTTGTAAAAACATGCTCTGTGGAATCATAGGTCCTCCAGATGTTAGTAGCTGGTTGGGGAATGGAGAGAAAGTTTCTAATTTGGGGATATTTTTAGTTAACCAAAGTTAAATGAATTTCTGGGCTGTAGGGCCTGACCTGATCAGATCTTTTCATATGCTAAAAGGCATTGTAAATCTCACTTGGAGATTTGGGAGCACGGGGTATGAAAAGTATAATGTTTCTGAAGCCTATTGGACTCTTCTTTTGTGAGGCACATTAGGAAATGGCACTGTGTACCCTAGAACCTCGCTGGAGTTCGGAGGCTCCTGGATGGCTCCGTTGGTTTAAGCGTCTGCCTTCAGCTCCTGTCATGATCTCAGGGTCCTGGGACTTGAACCCTGCATTAGGCTCTCTACTCAGTGAGGAGTCTTCTTTTCCCACTCCCTTTGCCCCTCCCTGCCTCTGCTCAAGCTTTCACTTTCTCTCCCTCAAAATAAAGAAATCTTAAGAAGAAGAAGAAGAAGCAGCAGCAGCAGCAGCAGCTGTTGCTGCTTATGGGAACCCAGAGCACTGGGAGAGTAGAGGGGGAGATCTCACATGGAGATCTTGGAATGATAGAGGTCTCCTGCAGGCCAGAGACTGGTCTGATGGTCTATTTCCTCAGTGCCCGGGGCACAGTAGGTGTTCAGCGAGGCTATTGATGGGTCATGATTCCAATGAATAGAACGAAGCCATGCACGCATGGTGATAGAGGAGCGGGACAGGCACGTGGAGACAAGGATAGGGTCCCTTGTAAATCGGTGTGTAGGCCAGGGGAAGTGAGGTGGCAGTGTCATTCAGAGGAGGGGGATGTTAGTGACGTCAGGTAGAGGAAGGCTAGGTTGTGTTGGACCTTGAAAGTCAGCCGAAAGCTTGGACTGGCAGCTGCAGAGCAGCCTTGTAGCCTTGAGCTTAGAAGTGGAATCAAAGCCAAGTTGAAAGGCTAGCTGCTGGGTGCTGTGTTGGAGGGACCAGAAGAGGAGCTCCAGTCCCAGCCTGGGGGTGGTTGTGGTGGCCAGGATGCAATGCCCAGGGGAGTGGCTTCGGGAATGGAGCTCAGCCAGCATTGAAGGATGCCACATCCGATAGATATTGCAAAGAATGGAAATGAGGAGTAGGCGCCTGGGTGGCCCAGCGATTGTTAAGTTTCTGCCTTCAGCTCAGGTCACAATGGAGCTGGGCTCTCTGCTCTGCGGGGAGCCTGCTTCTCCCTCCCTCCCCTCTGCTGCTCCCCTGCTTGTGTTAGCGCTCTCCTCTCCTCTCTCTCTCTCTCTCTCTCTCTCTCTCTCTCTCTCTGTCAAATAAATAAACAAATAAAATCTTTTAAAGATGAAGGAGAATAGGAATGACTTGGCCATCTGATTGGAGGGGGACGAAGGTACAAAGGCCTGCAACTGGGGTGGTGGGAAGGCGAGGCTACCCAAGGAGCACCGTATACTCAGTTCCTACCTGCACCCGACCTTGAGCACATCACTGTTGTCTGTCCATCTCTGTGGAACCACTGAAAGACTTCCGTGGACTGACACGAAGCACAGGACACATCGTTGCCAGGGAAGTGCATGGAAAAGGCACCACAGTGTTGAATGGTTGCGATCAGCTAATGGGGATGGAATGAGGAGGAAAAAAAATCTGGCCTGGAGCTCAGTGGGTTTTTTAGCAAAATTCTGTAGGGTCTTTTTTTTTTTTTTTAGACATGCTCTCAGACTTTAGCACCAATGTCCTTTTGCATTCCCTGCTTGGCATCTTTGTTTTTTTAGGCCTGTGCTTTCCTCTTCCTTCCCTTCCCCTGATCTGACATGTTGGCTACAGCCGCTGTGCCGGTGCAGACGTGGGTCGCGAACAGTCGGTCACCTTCAGAGGCTATCCCCTGGAACTTTGAACCACGGCGTCGATTTTGACAGCGTGGGGACGAACCCGGCTTCCTGCAGTCAGTTGTGCATGCTTGCACCCAAGGAGTATTTTTGGGTTAATGGAATGCTTGCAGAGGTCACAGCCGGGACAGTCCTTGGGATGCTGAGGGGAGAGGAGCAGGTGGATATGGTGGTGCGGGGATAGCATTGTCGGGGAGACACGAAGGGGCATTCCAGCTTTTGGGTCCTTTGTCTTCCTTCTGTGCCTCTCCCCCTTTCTTTATTCCTTCTTCCTTCCTTCCTTCCTTTTTTTTAAATGATTTTATTTGTTCGAGAGAGGAGAGAGCGAGAGAGCGAGAGAATGTGCACACACACAAGCAGGCAGAGGGAGAAGCAGGCTCCCTGCTGAGCAAGGAGCCCAATGTGGGACTCCATTCCAGGACCACTAGATGATCTGAGCTAAAGGCAGACACTTAACCGACTGAGCCACCCAGGCGACCCTTCTTTTTGTTTTTAAACATTTGAACTCATCCTGAACATTCTCTTGTATGAATGTGTGCTGAGTATTAAGTGTGAGGACAGAGAGTCCTGCTTCCATGCTCTTTTCCAGTTACTCCACACAGCATCTGTTTTATGTCTAGTTAAGTAAATGGGCGGTTAATTCCCCCATACGCTTTGAGAGCACGTGTTATTTTTGCGTTGTCTTGGGTTTATCTGTTGTATTGATTTTTTTTTTTTCAAGAATCAGTTTGCATTTTGTCTTTTCCGGATTATTGTTTGCTGTCTCACTGTTTTTAGCGTTTTTCACAATTCCCTGCCTTTTCATGGTTTTTCAGGTTGTCTTGGTTGTCTTTCATAATTTCTTAAAATGAATGTTAAGTTCATTTATTTTTAGTATTTCTTACTAATAATGAAGGTGTTTAGGGGCATACTACATTTCCTGACACCAGGTTGAGTTGTGTCCTGTGGTTTTATATGAAATATTTCCTATTTCATTCTTTTAAAGAAAGGTGGAAGTTTCAGTTTTGACTTTTTTCTTTAAGGGTTTCCCAAAAATATTTCATTTCCAGATAGTTGCGATTATTTATTTATAATTTTATTGGATGTGATCAAAGAATGCCATCTGTAGAACTCCAGCTTTTAAATTTGTTTAAGGATTCATTTACATTTTTTTGAATAGTCAAAACATAATCAGTGTAAGTGTTTTATAAATATTCTTGAAAAATGACCTATTTTATATTTATTACATATGCACATACATGCATGCACATGTAGCAGGTTTTTTGTTTGTTTCATTTATTTTGTCTTGGTCCTTATTTTTCTAGCACTGTTTAGTTTTTTTTTTAAAGATTTTATTTATTTAAGAGAGAGAGAACACAAACGAGAGTGCACAAGTTGTGGGGGTGAGAGGCAAAGGTAGAGGGGCAAGCATTCTCCCTGCTGAGCAGGGAGTCTGATGAAGGACCCCATCCCAGGACCCTGGGATCATGACCTGAGCTGAAGGCAGACACTTAACCTACGGAGCCACCCAGGTGGCCCAGCGCTGCTTAATTTTAAACCAAGTATCCTAATGTCTCTCACTGTCAGCATTTTTTTGTCCTATTCTTCTTGCATGCCAAAGAATTTTTCTTTTATAGTTTTTTAGTTGTTTCATTTGTTGCAAACAAATTTACAATGATCATTCCTTCTTTATAAATTGTCTTTTTACACTACCAAATGATGTCTGTATTCTGTTTAGTGTTTTTTCATTTCTCTTATTAATATTGTCACTTTTTGCTCTACATTTGTTTGCATTTGTCATGTATGTCTTGCTCATGTATTTTCAGGTTTTCTCTGTTAATGAGTATGTTGATTAGAAATTATGTATAAGTTCGTTTTGCTTTTTTAGCTCAATGTGTTTGTCTTTTAATGGAGGAATTCAGCCCATTGATACTTAGTATAATACTCAGTGAACTGGATTATATTTCTTCATCTTAACTTGACAGCAAGTATGTCTCTTGTTTACTAAATTCAATTCATGCTCAGTAAATTCTAAACAATTACTCAAGTCTCTGGCTTGACAAGCAGTATTTGAAATGATAGTAGGTGCTCCAAGTAAAAATGAGTGTCAGACAACACTAGGGAGGTTGGAGAGGATTGGAGCCTAAGCCTGGGGGATACATACTGTCATTACCTACTCTATTAGTCTGGACTCTCTAGAGAAACGGAACCAAGAGGTTGGAAAGAGAGCAAGAGCAAGAGTGAGAGAGATACTGAGTTTAGTTTAAAGAAATGGTTCATACAATTAAGGGAACTGGCATGTCTGAAGTCTGTAGGGCCAGGCCATTGGCCTGGAAATTCAGGGAAGGGTTGATGTTGCAGCCTTGAGTCTAAGATCTGCAGGCTGGAAACTCAGGCAAGGTTTCTGAGTCATAGCCTTGAGGCAGATTTTTTTTTTTCAGGACTCTCAGTTTTTGCTCTTAAGGCCTTCAACTGATTGAATGAGGCCCACCCATGCATGCTGGTCAGAGTGTGCTGACTCAGAGCCTGCTGATTTAAATGTTACTGACCTCTAAAAAATGTGTTCATGGCAACATTCAGACAGGTGTTTACCAAAAAGCTGGGTACCATGAACAAGCTGACGCATGAAATTAACCAGCACCATAGCCAAAGCTGACCTATATATAGATGGATAATTGCTAAAGCAAACGATGGCTGCGAACAAAAATAGAGCCAAAGTTCAAGCTTTAAGGGATTACCACAAATGGTCTTCATTGTTTAATTCAGAAATCAAAGTGCCCTTATTCTTTTCATGATGCCTCCAGTCTGCTTGACTTGTGAAAAGGGTATTGGATCTTTTTTTTCTTTCTAATGTTTGTCAGTGTTTCTTTAGATCAGAACTTTAGGTTGCAAAGCCTTCTTGAGAGTCTGCCGTTTAATTAGCCTTCTCTGCACGCTGGTGGTCTGCATGTCCTGGGATGGACAACTTGTAGTCCACGAATCCCACTCTGGGCAGTTCTCCACACACCCTGAAGCCAAACAGATGGTAGTGACCGTGCTGCTGGGTTGATGGGCCACCCAGTCTGGACCCTTCCGGGGCCCAGCCGGTGTACCTGGGAGGATCTACAGGTCTCTATCCTTTGTGGTCCAGTATGGACCTGCAGGTTAGTTTACTAAAAAATATTCCTCCTAGCATGGCTTAGGTTAGTTTTAGGATACTAATTAACCATTAGGGTATCAAATTTTATAAAACCAGGATGACGGTGCTTAGCAGTTAGGCACATGTATTTTGGAGTCCAATCTTGGGTCAGCCTGCCTGCATTAAAATGGACACTGCCACACTTACTAGGCATGTAAACTTTACTCAGATTGCCTAAGCTCTTAAGGCTCCCTTTCTCCATTTGTAAAATGGGAATAATCACCGTTCTTATATCATCTTTTGTTAGGAGATTTCAGTGAGGTAACAACTGCTTATTTTAATGATACAAGTAGTGCTTTTTTTTACCCAGAGAAGCATCCCTTTTCCACGTGACCAACTTCTGACTCCTCTTTTTTTTTTTTTTTTAGATTTTATTTATTTGACAGAGAGAAACACAGCCAGAGAGGGAACACAAGCAGGGGGAGTGAGAGAGGGAGAAGCAGGCTTCCTGCCATGCAGGTTACCCGATGTGGGACTCGATCCCGGGTCTCCGGGATCATGACCTGAGCCAAGGCAGTCGCTTAACCAACTGAGCCACCCAGGCGCCCCCCTGACTCCTCTTTTTTAAGAAACAAAAGCATAGGCCATAACCCAACCTCTTCCACCTGTGTTCTTATATTTTCACGGCCTTTTTCAGCCAGCAGTTTCTGCATGTATTGGAAAAGCTTTCTTGAAACAAATGCAGGAGAAAGAATCTCATTTGCTGTCCATTTCAATTGTGGATACCTCTGATGTGGCTAAATTTAGAAACAGAGTAGCCCCTCTGAGTGCCTTTCCTGAGCTCTGGCCGGGTTGGCAGTGCTGCTGGGTTGCTGTCAGGCAAATCCCCCTGCCGTACCAGTCCAGCTGGGCGTTTCCTCATTTGGGGACAGTAGGAAAAATCATTACCGGATTGGTCACCTCTAAGCCAGCCTTGGCGTTTCTGCCCAGCCTGTGTTGTCCATATTGCTGAGAGTACTGTGTTCCAAACTTTCCGCACCCTAAAACTGCCAAGGTCCTCCATCATCATGCTGGTTCCAGATTTTTCTGTGAGTGCTGACCTCCTCCTGCCTGCGGACCAGCGGGTTAATCAGCTTGCTTTCCCATCTGAGTTATTTCTGTGGCTCTCTTCATTTGCCTGACTCTCAGATTCTGACTATTTTCACTCAATCTCTTTTCTAAGCTTGAACTCAGTAAGTAAAAGCTGAGATATTGCAATTTCCTAAATAACCCAAAGGGAAGCTTTGGCATAATTTATAACTGCTCTGACTACTGAAGCAACTTTCACATGCTCCCCTCTCTAATGGAACTTTGAGGAATAACTGCGATTGAATAGTATATCCATCCCGTGTGTGGATTTAACTGAATAGAGCCTCGATCTGGTTATATCTCGTTTTTGTTTGTTTCACGTTGTGTTCGTGCCCCACTGGGTAGAGCACAGGCGTGGGCTTCATCTGGATGTATTTTCATCTTACAGAGGCAGTAATTGAATCTCTGACAATAGTCTTGCCTCCAAGGAGTGTTCCAGCTCAGGCTGCTATATTAAACCAGGGTAGCTCTTGGTTCCCTTGGAAGGTAATGTCCCATCTGTTGACTGTCAACTGTGGCAATGCAAAACTCTCAGAATTGTCAGAGGAGGGGATTGGGAACATTTACAATTCTTTCTAAGAAAAGAACCTTTTGGAGTGCTCTTACCTATGAATGCTCTCTCTGCAAACATCTGGGTAGCCTCAGCCACGTGTGGGGGTTAGAATATGCTCTCTGACCTTTCAAAGATGCTACTGATTTTCTTGTACCTTGCAGCAAGGCTCAGTGACAAGTTAAAGCAGGCTGCACTCTCTTCCCACTGCTTCTGCTTCTGCGACTGTGCACTGTGCTAGATGATTCTGCTGGGGGCTGCCTTCAAATGCTTCCCAGCTCCCTGCAGTCCCACTGAGGAACTGTCTTCGGTAGCATTTGACAGCCATCTGATAACCTCATTGTGAACTGTCATAGGTTTGGACCAAGTCCCATTCAGAACCTTTCTGGCATCTCAAGGTCAGCAATCTTAGACTTGGGATTGCAAGGTGTGTCTGCAGTAAAGTTAGAAGTGAGACGAGCGGTGAGCCCAGTGTTACCAAGAGGAGCTGGGCACAAATCGGGCAGAAGTTTGTCTAGAGCTTTATGCAAACATTAGGGATTCTCTAAAATTTGATTTGATCGATTTCGATGTCATTCTGGTAACACGTAAATTAGAACAAAGAGATGAAAGATGTGCTATGTTATGAAAGAGTTAAAAAATGCTTAACACCTCCTACCTCCTCTGCAACCACAGAGGCCAAGAGAAAATGCAAACACACACACACACACACACACACACACACACACACACACACATTCCAGCAAGGAACCTGTTTTGCAAGTTTTGCTGGTAAAAAGTAGGAAGGGGGTTGCTGGAGAGCGGAAAAACCTTAGAAGTATCAGTTGAAAGTTTTTCAAACCCTCCGTTTTCAGGGTTACTTTATCCTGCGGAGAGAGGCATATAGGGCACTGTAGGTTTTTCTTTAACCGATTAAGTGCATTGTTAGACAGGGAGGGGCAGGTTAACGAACGCCTATAATTTTGATCATTGTTTTCTGCAAAACAGCTCAGGCTTTGAAAATGAAGCCATCGTTCTTGGCGAAGTTTCTGCCAACAGCACAAATTATACCGTGCAGAGATCCAAAGTCCCTAAAAAGGTTTCATTAATGAACAATTTCAGAGGATTGTTTAAGTCTTTGTCTGACAGGTAACGTTGGCATGTAGGCAGGTGGGGTTAAGGTTTCCATGGAGATTTATGATGTCATGCTTGAAAGAGCATGTCAAGACAGCCAATTTAACAAGTAGCTACTCAAAAAGTCCTATAGGCTAGAAGTAGGCTTTATGCAAATGACAAGAGTTTCACTGGGAAAAACTGCAAAAGAAAACAGCAGAGACATGGAGGGGGGTTTACCTGACAGCTCGGAAGGATGACCCTGGCATCCATTAGAGACGAAAACTTCCAGAAGAAGAATTAATTAATTAATTAATTTTTTTTACTTTAACTGCTTCTTCACCTGTGGAGCTCTGGGTACAGGTAAAATATGCTTTATTTTTTTTCTTCTGAGTTATTGTTGAAAATTACTTGGAAGCACTGAGTTCTGTTTATCTGCATTGTTCTCTTGGCAGGAAGAACTAAATCAGTAAAGCGCAGCTTTCCCACACCAAATTTTCGTGTTTGGGGACTGTGTTTTCAGGACTTTTTTATTGAATGAACTGAGGTTTGTAAGAAGTCTGAAAAATAAGTGATGGGTTATGCACTAAGCTGATTGTGTCCTACAAAATAATGCTCTAAAGCTGTAGATACGGGTTAGAAGGACACACTGAGGTACTCTGTATTTGTGGATTATTGCCAGATGTTGGTTTCTTTTCTTTTCTTTTTTTTCTTGTTTAACTCTTAGACCAGACCTGGAATTGGGATTACATGTATTTCTGCATTTTCAAGTTGTAAAATGCCAAAGGTAAAACCTGTGGGATATTACAGAACTTTTGGTGAACATTGTGCTTTTCCATTTTACGTGTTTCTTGCATACCTTTTGCACAGAGGCATTTTACAAGACTAGAAAAATGCCCTGTTTGAGATACCAGAGTTTCTGGACTTCAGGGAAGAAGGATTTGTAAATTCTAAGAAGACAGGTAAAGGTTTCTAGGGTAGGTAGAATGGTGGATAAAAGTAGTTTTGAAAGCATGCTTTCAAAAGGAAACCTCGCTCCCACGGTTCGGGGCTTTCCGTTTGCATCGGTTCCTAGTGAGACAGAGTCAACAGTCTTGCCGGAGATATGGATGTGATAGTGATCACTAAAGGTAGCTGGATTCCTGCCAAGTTGACCTGAAGGAGTTAGTCTAGGGACATGACTGCGATGCAAATAGTCTGGTCCATCAAGCTCAAAAAGAAATAGAAAACAATATTGAAGGTTCAGGTGCAGAGTTAAGAGTAAGTGAAAGATACCGGTGATTTGGGGATTTGGGCTTTTGAAACCCAGACTATTTAGAAGCAGATGGGTAGGCATTGAAATATTTTTTTAAATGTCTAAGATGGGAGAATGCAAACATCCTGAGAGCTTGCAGTCCAGTCACGTGGATTAGCTCGGGAGTTGCTCTGGGTGGCAGATTGTCACCTACCACAAGTCATCGTGCAACACCTTGACAAAGGGCTGTGCCCCTCACCTTGGAACCCTTTTGAGTCCTGGCTTCACCACTTAACTCCCCGTTCATTTCATTCAGCCTCAGTTTTCTCCTCCGTAAAATGGGGGTGATAACAGTGGCCTTCTGAGGATTGACTGACAAAATACATAGTGTGGTTCTCTGAATTCCCACTCCACGTGTTAGCTGTGGTTTTTAGTCACTGCTAATATGGAACCCGAGTGTTCATTAAGTGTTTTTATAGCCTTTATTGTATTGCAAGAGTCCAGGAAGATTAGCAGAATCTTCTTAATCTTACTTTACAGATGAAGAAATCGCAACTCAGAGGGTGCCTGGGTGGCTCAGATGGTTAAGTGTCTGCCTTCGGCTGAGGTCATGATCCTGGGGTCCTGGGATCGAGTCCCACTCAGGCTCCCTGCTCCTTGGTGAGCCTGCTTCTCTCTGTCTCTGCCCTCACCATAAATAAACAAACAAACAAACAAACAAATAAATAAATAATCTTTAGGAAAAAAAAGGAAATCGCAATTTAGAGAGGTACGGACATCTTCAACACTATAAACTGTCCTTCAACGTTTTCTGCTATCTCTTTTTCTCACCTAAGGGGGTCTAAGGAAAAGTTAATGTGCTGTTGAGATAAGCCCCAGATGCAACAATCATTTTTATAAGTGAATTAAAATACAGAATGCGAAGCATATCAGAGGAGTTGGGATATTATGTTTTTGTATTATTATGCTTGTGACACTGTTTCTAGGCAGATTAGAAGAGTTCTATTGATTGACTTTTTGCTGGTACCTGTTGATGGGAGCTTGGGTCATTTTGAAGACTTAGAGTTGTAACTCTTAACCTACGCCAGGAAGAGTCAGATTTTGCTGTCACAGGCATATCCTGAGCAGAAAAGCAAGGGGTTGTGGGAATCACCACAGGGAGCAAAGGGTTGGACACAATGTCTTTTCTCCTTTTGTATTCTAGACTTTGGCAGCTCCCTCCCTCGCCTATATCCCAGACCAAAACAGTCCATAATTATGTTCTATGTCCATTGTATGTAGGAGACAAATACGTTTTTCATTGTGTTATTTTTAGCAGCAGTGTTTCTAGCCAGGGAAAACACTATGTTAGTTCCAGGGTTTTCCTAATGATTTTTCCAATTTTTCCAAATTTTCAACATCAGACTACTCAGAATTGGTCAGGTCCCACAGTCCTGGAAGAGGGTTCTGAGCAGGAATGTTGGGTAGGCTCATCCAGTGGGATTCTAAAGGCATTCTGATCTCTGAGCTGCTGAGGCTGAGCTCATTCTGTGCCAGACAATGAGTAAATTAATTAAATGTGGTCATCAGACTGCACCATGGCCTGCAGTTCCCAGCACTGGTTTGGGGCATCCGGAAAAGCTCTGGTTATCTCAAGGGCAGATCTGTGAGTCTGAAAGCAAATATTTATTTCATTCAAAGTTTCAAGTCCAAGTATTAACCACAAAGCAGCAAGTTGAGGGCAGAAAAGAGTCATGAATTCACACAGCTATAGGATACCAAATAGGCTCAGAATCACTAATGCATATTTTTCTACATTTTTCTACCTATTTTAATGGACTTTCAAAAGTCCATTAAAGCTTTTTATTGTACTTAATTGTTGTATTGTTCAGAGATTATCTGTTGATTAATAAGCAGTGATTACATCTAGAAGTGTGTTTTACATCTCGCAGGTTTAGTGAAGGTCTGTTGAGTCAGAGGGACTGAGTGAACTGGGATTCGAAAGCCACGTTGCCTGAATTCGAGTTCTGCCTCCATTACTTATTAGTAGCATGGATTTCCCACATACATGGGTCTATTCATATTCCAAATAAAGTATAAAATAAAATGAACTTAAAATCCTCTTGGTAAAGGAATTAGTGGTCTTTAGATAATGTTTTTCTCTTTAAAAAAAATTTTTTTAGAAGTTCCATGGAAATTATTTGTTCAGAAAGAAAGACACTGAATTTTCCCAGTTCAGGAAATGGAAGTAGAACTTCCTGCAGCCCTGATCCATCTTAGCATTCTCCTCAGGGAAAGGAGAAACTCTTTCCAGAAGCTGCTTAAAGCTCAGGCTCCTGTCACTGCTGTTTATCAATTTAACATCATTGGAAATGCTCCTGTTTGAAACTGGCCAGGAGCAGTTTTCAAACATCTATTTTTTAAAAACCTCAACCTGAGAAACGGTGTCCTCTCAGATGACGTGGCTTCTCTTCAGGTGTGTGGCTGCTGAGGGGTGAGCAGGTGGGGTGGGGAGGGCACTTAACTCAGCAACCAAACTCCCCTCTTGGTTTTCTTTCTTTCTTTCTTTCTTTTTTTTTTTTTTTAAGATTTTATTTATTTGACAGAGAGAAACACAGCCGGAGAGGGAACACAAGCAGGGGGAGTGAGAGAGGGAGAAGCAGGCTTCCCGCTGAGCAGGGAGCCCGATATGGGACTTGATCCTGGGTCTCCGGGATCATGACCTGAGCCAAAGGCAGTCGCTTAACCAACTGAGCCACCCAGGCGCCCCCCCTCTTGGTTTTCTTTTCTCAACTTTCTCTTAGGCAGGTAGAAATGGAATTTAGTGGAAGCTGAAATTCCTCAGAGAACCTGAGTTTGGGATCTATTTTGGTTCCTCCCCATTCCCCCCAGTTTCAGTGTGCAGGGGAGAGTGTGTGTGCAAAGTTAGTTATCGAAGTATAGTTGACACACGATGCTAACGTTAGTTTTAAGTGATCTGACAGCCTGTTATGCCGTGCTCACCACACCCCAAGTGTACCTGTCATCTGTTTTTACTTATATTTTTCGTTATGAGTTGTGTTTTTATTATGAGTGGTGAAGCAGCGTGGTTGGAGTCTGCCTATGAATTTTGGCCATTCCGTATTTTAGAGTGGAATTTCCTCCACATTCATTCCAATACCGATCACCTCCTGAGAAGAGGATTTCTGCTTTTGCTTTTTGTTTTCTTTTGTTTTTTGTTGTGAAGCCTGAGGTTACTAACTCTGCCACCCTGTATAAAACCGAAGCAAGTTCTCTTTGGTTTGTGGTGACCATCGTGTGGCATGTGGACGACCTGAAGCCGGGATAGCTGTGGAATTCAGGGCAAGCTTAGATCGCGGGAAGGACCAGGGAGGAGCAAAAGGTGGAGACTGGGATGAACTTTTTCCTCATCACAGGGAGCTCTGGGGCTTTAGCTTCCGGACAGCAAACACACAGGTAGCAGAAAGAATTTTAAACTACTTATCTGCATGAGAAGAGCACATGTAAAGTATGATCCACGTAGAGAGTTTCTTCTCTAGAGGTCATGCAGAAAGCAATGCACAGATGATTTTTGGTGAGTGCATGAGTACAGTCAGTCCAGAGTGAAGGGAAGTGGGAGCTTTTGTGGCCTCTCCAGCCCCAGGATTCTGTACTGTGGTTTCCTTCACACCCCTGCATGCCTTTGCCCAATATCCCTCCACTCCTGGCCACTTGCTCATGATGAAGCAGCGGAAGTGAAAATGCTGTTTCCCACAGTCGGTTTTACGAAGGTTCTTAAACGCATGTGATCACGTTGCCCCCATACACCCCATGGTGGGACTGGCCTCAGACCCGTAGATCTTCCCTGCTGTTTGCCTTGCTTAGTGCCTGGCTTGGGTGGCACGAGACGGGCTCAAGTACCCCTGCGGGACATGGTGTCATCGGTCCATTGTGTGGCAGGGCACGCTTTTCAGAAGAAACTTCTTTGTCTTCTTGCAAGCTGCTGCCCCACATATTTTTGGAGTGGCTGAGAAAACAGCTGTTTGGATGGACCCTTGGTCATTGTCAGTCTTTGATAATAAGAAGCTTTGTAAATGCCCCTCAGGATGACACTCAGATGTCGGAGCTCATCACGTTTCCCCAGTCGTCACCAGTAAGTACTTCATGTACCACTGCCATCATTCAGCCTACTGAGGGACGGTTTTTTTTTTCTTTTTTTAAAGTTTTTATTTATTTGACAGAGAGAAACACAGTGAGAGAGGGAGAAGCAGGCCTCCCGCTGAGCAGGGAGCCCGATGTGGGACTCTATCCCGGGTCTCTGGGATCATGACCTGACCCGAAGGCAGTCGCTCAACCAACTGAGCCACCCAGACGCCCCCAATTTTTTTTTTTAATCATCTGCTTGAATTTTGCACTAGGATAGGTTGCATGGGCCCGCTTCACTTTTGAATGTTGCCTTTTTCAAATCCCTTTCCAGGGCAAGTTTTAAGACTGAAGAAGAAGGCAACTCTGGCTAACTGCCTCAAAAAGGACAATTTTCAATTTGTTCTTCGTGGAGTGTGTGTATGTCTCTGTGCCTCTGTGTCTGGGATGAGAATAGCACAGACTCTGGTTTTTAAAACTTTTCTCTGTTGAAAGCAATGATAGCAGTGGCCCCATAATAGGTTAACTTGACCCCTTTAAACGGCTGTTTCGGTTGCTTATTTTTTTCTCTCTCTTTGATGAACAGTGCCGTGTGGACTTCTCTGTATCTGTGCACATATGAAGAACAAATTCCAACCTGCTGAATTACTAATTTACTACTGTTGGTTTACTAGGATTACTAGCATTGAAAGGCATTGAAAGGTATTGTCTAATTTTCTCTCAAAAAGACTCACTGGTGCATTCCGTCAATAGGAGTCTTGGAGAGTATGTTACAGCACATTCAGATAATACAACCCCTGCACTCGTGAGAGTATATGAAATACATTCTGTGTGCAAGTATGAACCCATTACCAAGTCATGTTACGTGGGCCGTATGGTTTACGGAGCAGTACGGAGAGCATGATCCCTTTTATTTTAAAAAGGCTGGATTCCGTTTGTGTGAAACAGCTTATGCATTTCCTGTGTTCTTATCTATACATTAACAGTTTCTGGAATCCTGCCTCATAAATCAGGGAGAGGAACTAGTGGGAGGGGGGAAACTTTTATTATTTATTTACTTATTTATATAAAGATTTTATTTATTTTTTTTTAGAGAGAGAGAGGGGAGGGGGAACATGTGTAGGAATAGGGAGGGGGCAGAGAGAGAGAGAGAGAGAGAAACACAAGCTGACTCCATGCTGAGCGGAGAGCCCGACGCTGTGCTCGATCTCACGACCCTGAGATCACGACCTCAGCTGAAATCAAGAGTCAGAGACTTAACCAACTGCACCATGCAGGCACCTGAGGGAGCTTTTATTTGAACTTCTGGATGTCCCCACTATTTATATTTTTTATCATATGCATGTCATTCTTTACAATTTAAAAACTAGCTTACAACAAAAGCAGGGTTGGCCCTCAGTGTAGCCTGTGTTCTTCCAGATGCAGCCGGAAGTTTCCGGGTAGTCTGAGAAAGTGATGTTTTCTGTCTCATACACCAGCCCAGGAGTGTATTTGTGTTTTGATGTAGTTGTCCTTTGAAGAAGGAAATGATTCTCTTTTTTCCTTCCTTCTTTATAGGAACAGTTATTTCTTAAGGTCTCATTTCTAGCAGAATCTTCTGTAAATTAGTTTATTCCAGTCAGGGTCCCAACTTTCTAAATAAATGCTGTTTTGGGGTCTGAGCTCTCAGGTGTATTTGGACTAAATACATTAAAGATGCCTGAAGTTTTGTTTTCTTTTCTTTTTAAGTATATTTATTTATGATGTTCAGTGAGCCAGCATATAGTAGTACAGTATTAGTCTTTGATGTAGTGTTCAATGATCCATTAGTTACATATAACTGAACATAATAAAAAAAAAATAAAGTGTATTTGTTTAAGTAATCTCTACACCCACCATGGGGCTCGAACTCCCAACCCCGAGATCAAGAATCAAGTCTTCTGCTCTTTCAACTGCACCAGCCAAGTGCGCTTGAACTTTTCAACAAAAGCAGTAATTTCACCCTCCTGGGTCAGGCCATCAGACCCATTGTCTAAAATATTCATTTGAAGTTCACATGAGGGTACTCTATAACTAAACCTCACCCCTAGCTGAGTTCCTGGGGATCAGTATTGGATAAAGGGTACATCAGCTTTCATGCTAAGTCTGTAACTATAGAACTATAAATCAGTTTCCTAAGTGAAAAATCTGTAGAATATGTAGATTTGTAAAGGCTTCTTTTACTGTGAGATAAGACTAGAAGATATACTGTCACAGGATACCTTTTGAAAGAAAAGAAATGACACTTTTTATATTCTCAAATCATTGAAGAAAGCCTTAGACATTATTTTAAGCTCCAAATCCTTTTTAATTCAGTTGCACAGAGTGCATTTAAACCATTCTGGGTGGTAAATTTATGTGTTCCTTTTGTGCAAATCAGTATCTTTGATAATTAGATTTTTTTCTTCCTTTCTCCCTCTCAAAAGCTGCTTTTGAAACTTCACTTTTTCCCTAGATATAATCTTTTTTCTTTTTTTGACTTCATGAAATATCTCAGTTTTGTAGCTAACTGCAAATGTTTGCAGAAGGGACCCAATATAAAACAAATACTTCTTAATGTGGTATTTTATGAATAAACAAACATCAGACATTAGTTGGTTAAAAAAAAAATAAAATAAAGAGAAATAACTATGCTAGGAATACAAGCAAAGAGTAGAATCATGGCCATGATGGGAAAAACAAGGAAAGCTGTGATTTAAACAATTTCTTTTAAGCAATTTCATTTATAGGTAATATAATTATTATAGCCTCCAGCTGGTGACACGTCACTTCTAAGGCTAGATGAACTTTTTCTCTATCATTAGGAAAATGGACCAAACTTCCTATATCATGTGGTAAATACAGTATTTCTTTCCTCCAAATATTTCGTACCCGTGGCTTTTTAAGATATACATGGTACCTCCAAATCTCAAATGTCATCGCGTATGCCAACACAATGCAATAAATAATTGGTCTGTATGCATTCAGACCACTGCAGATGAGAACTGGAATGCCCACAAGTGTGATTACTTGCTATCTGCTGGAAATTTTCACACAAACTATCCCATCTAATCCTCCAAAAATCCCTTAGGAAAGCTTTCCTAGAAATAAGGAAACCAGAGCTCAGAAGAGTCTAGAAGCTTGGTTCTTTAGGCAGCAGAGCAGTCGTGACTCAGGCCAACAGCATTTTCCTGGGATCCCTGAGGTGATCACTACAAAAACTGTTGTTCATTTTATGAGGGTAAACTGTTGTTCATTTTATGAGGGTGGATTTCCAAACAACATAATCACGCAGGGAGTGATTTACTTCTTACCTCCGTTGCCTCAAGTCCTCATATGTACCTCCTACTTTTCTTTTCTTTCCTTTTCTTTTTTTTCTTTTTTCTCTTTTGTTTTGTTTTCGCCATTTCAGTGCTACCCTAGAGGGTGGACTCAAGGACACAGGAGGATGGAATAGTAGATTTGCTCCCTGTGAGCAGTAGCTCTTAAGTCAAGCCTGGAGCTAACTTGTCAGGAATGCATTTATTAAGCAACCCTCTTCCTCGCATCAGAAGAAGAAAGTTGTGTGCCTTGATCACATCGCTTCCCTCAGTGGGTCCTGGGAGCAGACCTTTAGAATTCACCCCAGAGAGAGTACTTAGTGGTTCATAGAAAATGCTTCACAAAATGCTGTTGCTCACACATTTTGCCCAATAACCCCCAAATGCACTGCACTCCTGTTGCCTTTATTTTTCCGTGTGATTACAAAAGGTCTTATGAGAATGGAAGAGACAAATTGGGCAACTTTCATAGGTAATTCCTTGTGCCAGCCAGAATAAGTACAGATCAGAGGTGCCAGACCTGGGGGCCTGCTTTCTAGAGAGGCCTGCGCTGTGCTCTCTATGTGTCTTGATAAGCCACCAGAACTTTGTAGAATGGGGAGTTTTTACAGAAAAATCTAATTTCTTACATTTTTGAGGGGGGAAAAATCAGATGACCAGGAAACACAAGGCTCTTTGTTAAAAGTTGTATGGGAGAGAACTTGCAGCTGCTCCATTAAGATGGTGGGGTTCTGCTTCTCGGGTTCCCCACAGCTCCCCCTCCCCCCACACCACCCCACACCTGTGTTCCTTCCCAACTTGACTCCTGAGAGAGCTAGGTTGGCTGGGCCTGTAGGCCCGCTCTCCTTGAGGCGCTGTGGTGAGGAAGCCGCCATCCAGCTTTCCTTGTTGGACACGCTTAGTTCCCAAACTGGTTCTACCACTTACTATTTCTGGTCTTGGGCAAGTCACTCAATCTAAGGAATCTTCCATTTCTGCAGCCGGATAGTTTACAGGTTGGGCACAGAGTATGAGAAGTACTAACCAACTATCTGGCTCGGTATGACCCTTACCTGGAAGCAGCTAGCATGGAAACATTTCGTAAAGTGTTTTGTGAGAAAGGCTCAGTGTCTGCCAGAAAGGGTCTTAATTGTTCATGGTTGTTCTTCGTGGGGAGGGCCTTCAAACTGCAGCTGAAAACACCCTAGTTTTCTGGAGGAGCGATGTGTTTTTTTCTGGAGGAGCGATGGAAAGCCAGGAGTTGACGAGTCCAGGCTCCCTCAATGACTTCAAGGCAAACAGATACAGGCCCAGGGACTCCCCAGCAACCCACGAGAAGGCCTCAGAGTGTGTAATTTGAAGATGAAGTCTGTGAAAGTGCTGTTTGAATTGAGTGTGAGCAGAAGGTAATTTCGGTTAGCATAAGGGCTGCATGGCTGCGTGGGGTCACCGGAGTTCGAAAGAAGATGCTCAGCATCGAGAGGCTCTGGTCTGGACCGTCCTCGTGGGGCGCTGGGAGAACGGCCCTGGGCCAGACTCTTGGGACGACTGCCTTCACAGAGCTCAGACGCCAGTGGGGAAAAGCCAAGAGAAAACTGACGTTCAGATGACTTCGGATTGAAACGTGGGCACCGTGAAGGCGGTGAAGAGGATTTCGTGAGAGGCAGCCCCACAAATGAAGAAGAGGCAGCATGTTTTCAGGAAGAGGGATAGTTAAGTGCAGGGAGCCCAGGGCCGGAAGGGCCTTGTCTGGTGAAGGGCTGACCCAGGCGGCCTGGGAGAGCTGGCTGGGGGCTTAGTAAGCCACTAAAAGGAATTTGAATGTTATTCTTAATGTAATGCAAGGGGGTTTAGAACATTTTAGAACCTTTTTAGCTTTTGTTGAAACATTGTTTTACAGGGAAGCCCCTTTGCGGGGGTGGGGCAGGGAGGCTTAAAAACTAAGCCCCGGAGTATCCCTTCCCTCCTTCCCGGTGACCACCATCCCAAGGTGTCCTTTGTCACTCCAGGGCTGGATGGTCACCGTGGAAACCCGCAGTATGGGCAGTTTACAGGATCCTGGGAATCTGTGACTTGCTCACCAGGGGGTCCCACTCCTGGGGTCCAGAAAAATCCATGATGCTTGTCAGTAACCCAAAGGCCAAATGCTGGTATTTTTCTTCTTTTTTGTTTGTTTTTTTTTCCTAATTGTTAACACTTCCATTAGGTCTCACATGTTCAGAGTGTCCACTGACACGTTTCCTCTTGGCCACAAAAGAAAGGCATAAGTTGATGCAACAGTGTCTGAAATGGAATACACGTGTCCTAAGTCCTTGAGTTGGGCTTTTCCCACTGGCATTGTGATACATATAACCTTTTACCTTTTCATCTGCTCACAAGTCACAAAAAGAAATTATTAATTTACATTTCAGTCCAACCCAGTGGTTTTTCATTTCGTGGTCATTGAGTGGAGGTCAGATACGGTCAGCAGCTCCCACTGGGAGCCCAATGGAAGCTCCCCCTTGATCAGAGCTCAGACCTGGCCTTCCAGTCACACCCGGCCGAGGTGGGCTGACAGCGGCGTGTACAGGGTGTGGGTCCCATTAATGTTGGGCATTTGTTCAGTGTCGGTTTGCCTGCAAAAACCTTTGGAAATGCTGGAGAGCTCAGTGGCTAGCTTTCTCCTCCCTCGTTTTGCAGGCAGGGAAACTGAGCTTTGGAGAAGGGCTGTGCTTTGGGTCTGCCTCACGGCTTATGAGGTCCAGGGCTGGTGTGCGATCCAGGCTTCTGAGTCCCAGTGACCCAGTGACCTTTGCACACCAGCACGTGTTCTTTGGAGCCCAGACGCTGAGGGCGGGCCCGTGGGACAGTGACCCAGGCCGTGCCATTAGGAAATTAGAGGCATGTTCTCTAGGTGTTTTTCGAGCATTCAGATATCATAGCCCCGCCCCCACCCCTTTCTTTCTTCTTCTGTTCTAGAAGCTCTGCCCTGGCAGGTTTTGAGGCAGGAGGCATTGACCATGCGTGCACTCTTTTCAGGATGAAGCAATTTGAGCAAACAGTTTGAGACACCTGGCAGTTTGTTTGTCACCTCGTGATGTGAGAAATAAGTTTTGGTATGAAGTAAGCAGAGATGGGTCTCTTTTTAATCTGCAAGTGCAGAGGGACGCCCCCTTCTCACTGAATGCCACTCGAATTCCCTCTAATGAGAGGTGCAGGGGCCGAGCGGAATACACAGGAAAGTGGAGCGCTCTTGCCCTCCTTTTCGGTGTCCACATCCTGATTTACCTAAACCCCACCCAGGCTGCATTTGCGTAGCAGTGAAAAACCGGTATTTTCTATCCATGAATCACACTGTAAATCCTGGGCCTCTGTCCATCGGTGCGTCAGGCCGGCTTGGGGGAAGGATGGGCACGGCCGAAGGCAAGCTGAGCGGGGAGGGGAAAGGTCCCTCCACCTGGGGGCCAAGAAAGTGACTGCTGATGTCCGCCTGCCCATCTGGACATGGAGCCATCTGTCTGCCCTCCTGGAGAAAGACCAAGAAAGGAAGGTGGAGCCCTGAGTTTCTGTTGTCGGGGGCTCTGCAGCGCAGCAGAGAAGAGCAAGGTACGGCAGTGGCACGATTCTGGGGATTGCCGTTCCTCCCTGGGGCCCCTCGCCTGCCATGTAGTGTGTCCATGGCCATCGATTGCCAAGCGAGGACCAGAGGGGTCTTTGGGTCGCTGCGGTTTCTTTTAAGCTAAATTATGCTTCAGTGCAGAGGATCATTGTCCATAGCAGTTAAATGTTGTTTAATGATGATTAAATTGCTTTTCTTTATTCTGAAAGACCTCTTCATTTTTCTGAACAAAGGCAGGAAGCATTTTTCTTTGATTATACAGAACATCGCTAGGTAGGGTATAATCGATCTTACTGCACCGGGGCCCTCAAAGAAAGAGACCCAGGGATCCTGACTTGGAAATGGCACAAAGATTAGAAAACCAAGTGCCTCCAAGTTTAAGAATCTTGTCAGAAACCAAAAAAGCTGCCTTTCCCTCCTGCCTCTCCCTTAACGCTTTGGTTAGGAGTCTCTTCAAACACACACGGCTGCTTCTGAACCTGTCTGGATCCCCTTTTCAAAGCGTGGAGGAAGTCTGGCATGTCCCATCCTGTTCCTTCCTGGCTTAGTTCCTCCTCAGAGACGTTGTGGGTCTGCCCTGGGAGCCCGTGGCGCTTTGCTGGGAGAAAGCCCCACTCTTCCCAGGGCTTGAGAGGTTGACCAGCTTTCTTCCCCAGGAGGAAGGCATTTTCAGACAGTGGGGGGAGCACAGAGATGTGGGCTGGAGCCCCCTGAAAGAAAAAAGGTTTTGAAAATGAAAAGCCCTGGAACAGGATATTCATTTGATCAGTCTTTGTATCTGGTCTGTTGTTTCATGTGCCTGAAGTCCTGCCGCCAGAATTAAGATGTTCTATCTAAAAAGAAAGCTTAGGAAATGTATCGTGCTGATCGAGTTTGATGTAGGAATAAAATGGAGGGGAAAAAGAAATTTTCTTGAAGGAACTGAACCAACCGTGTTTGCAAAAAGCCTGCACTTTAAATTTTAACAGAAATAATTGGAAATATGAGGATTTAGGGTGTGTGTGTGGGGGGCGGGTATGAGCCTTGGAACATTTCAGCGCAGACTACTTCTGTTTCCTTAGTCTTGGATGTCGATTCTTTCGCCTGGTATGCTTCCTTCGGACTTCTTTGAGCTGAGGCTGAACTGGCAGCAGGAAGGCTGCAGGTCAAGGTTTGGGTCGGTGGAAAATCAGTACAGGATGAGACACACAAGCTCCCAGGCAGGAGAAAATAGATGCTGGTCATTTGCCTGAAGGGGGAAGCCCAGGGACCCAGAACTGTAAAATTTGGACCAGGCAGAACAGAGGAGTCTGGGTATATGTAAGTGTATTTAACCAAGACAGTCAGCAAAAACTTATTTTCAAAGAGGGTCTGAGCGGAGGAAAATGAGGAAAGGTAAGTCATGGTATTGGTGGCAGGATGAGGAAGGACAGAGTCAGAGGCTGCACGTGAAGACTTTAGTTCTGTCCCTCCCAGAAGAGAGAACGTAAACATTCTATTTTGGAGTGGCTCCTTTGTTCCTACCTGGTTTTCTCTCTCTTTCTTTCTTTCTTTCTTTCTTTCTTTCTTTCTTTCTTTCTTTCTTTCTTTCTTTCTTTCTTTCTTTCTAAAGATTGTATTTATTTGAGAGAGAGCGAAGGTGAGAAAGCTGGAGCACACAGGAGCATGAGCGGGGGAGGGGCAGAGGGTGAGGAAGAAGAGCCTCCGCCCTGAGCAGAGAGCTCATTGCAGGGCTTGGGCCTGGGGCTTGATCCCAGGACCCTGAGATCATGACCTGAGCCAAAGACAGCCGCTTAACAACTAAGCCACACAGGCGCTCCTTTACCTGGTTTTCTAGTGGCTTCTTAAAACTTGGGTCGAGGAGGAAGTGAAAAGGAAGATCTCATTTATTGGAGGAGTGACTGGCAAGCAGTGCTAGGCTCATTTTTAGGGAGGACAGCGTGGCACGGGGTGGGGAGTGTCCTGGAGCCATACCCTGAGTTCCCCTGAGCCAGTCAAAGCCTGGACTGGGTCCCGGACGCCCTCACACACTTCCAAGACCTTTTTCCCTTGAGTTCCCACCTAGTTAATCTTCCTAGTCTTGAACTGTGACCCAGAACTAACTCAGATCAAAATATAACTCAGAATCAGAGAACATAGGGGCCATGGGTCTTATCCAGCCATCCTTAAAGAGCACATGAGGTCCCTTGGGCCAGAAAATGCAGGTGACTTATTCAGGGTCACGTCAGTCTTCCCGACAGCAGCCTCCCTGCTGCTGGTTTATGCTTCCTTTTGAGGGAAGACAGAAGGCTGTAGATAAGGTAGAGGAAGTATGGAATTGCAGGTACCTTGGGCAACACGCTGACAGCTCTGACACGCCCACTCTGGCCAGGCTCCTGACCTGTTGTCTTGCTCGCCCTACGGTGGAGCACGCCTGTAGAAGCTGAGTGCTGCTCCCTTCCAGGCAACACGTTTCCCAGTGCCCGGAGAGTCACTCCCTTAAAAACTCCCATGATGAGAACTCCCTCTGACGAGTGCTCTATGCCAGACAGGTTTGGGATGGGGAAAGGAAAGTGATTATAGGTGAAAAGGAGAATGTTAGACCTGTCCAGACCCCAAATGTGGAGACACACACAAAAACACACACAGACAACAATGGGACTAAGGTATTTGAAGTCCTGATGGCTTTGAAAAGCTGGGGCTAACAGTTGTACTGAGTGCGAACCAGAAGAGACAAAGCAAATTTGGGAAAGATCCAGGGTGACATCGTGGACCTGTGAAGTCAGGCATTATGGAGACTAGCACTGGAGCTAGCTCCGGTTGCAAACAATGCTCAGAAGCATTTCCTGTCATCCGGGGGCTTACATTTTAATGAGCCTCTGGATGCCTATCAGCACTCTGTCATCACGAAGGCGATAGCTCTTTCCAGCAGGCCTTTCCCCCCCAAAGCCCAGGGCTCAGGGGCAGCTCTTCAGAGATGAACCGCGGTCTGATTCTTGCAGATACACATCAGGGGGAAGTTAAGCTTTTCCTGCCCTATTCAATTGTGATGAGATTTCCAGCTAAAGTCAGTAATCAAGGCACTGTGCTTGCAAGGGATGCTGGTATTTTTTAAAAATAGCATAGTCTGTCAATGTGTGTTGGCGAGTGTGTCTTTCAACAGGAAAATGAGAGTGCAGATTTTTTCACAAATTAAACTTTGGCAGTTCCACACAGCCTTCCTAACTGAACGCCTGCTTGCCAAATCACTTGGAATTGCCCGACTAGGAGCTTGGTCAAACTACTTAGTGCTAAAAATGGGCCCCACTTGGGGGCCCCTTCTGGAAATTCCTGGAGTCTGGAGCTGAACTCTCCGTTACCTCCCTCCCTTCTTGCAGGAGCCCGAGCACTCCAGAAGATGGTAACCTCACAGGGTGTCCTGGCGATGGCCCCACTCGCTGGGGTCCCACCTCCAACCACCCTGCCGAGGGGCCACTTCTAGGCATAAACACGGAATGTCCTCAGTCTTTCCCACTACCCTCAGCATGAGAGGATTGAGAGCATGGGAGGAGAAGCAGAGAAACCTCCACTTCCTTCCTTGCCCCCAGGCCCAACCCCCAACACACGGGTACACACACACTCACACCCCAGTATTGAGATTCATTCTCCTGTGAAACTGGATTCTGAAAGGCTGAACCATTCTGTCTGTGTTTTGGCTCAGGGGCTCAGCAGGGCTCAGGTGTCTAAATTCAGAATTTTCCCATGGCTTTAAGATCCAGCCTGCAGCTCTGTCCCCTGCAGGAAACCGAGGGGCCTTCCTTGGGTTTGTTTTTCTCACCCTGTAAAGAAAGCAGAAGGGGTTAGGCCTCATTGGTATGAGGGCCTAAGCGGGAAGGAACGGTAATTTAAATCAAAGTGCTCTTATTATAGAATCCTAGGTCTGGATGTCACGTGCGTGCTATGTCAGCTGCAAAAATGAAGGTAAGGGTCCCTTCTCTGAAGGATTAGGAAGGAGAATCAGAGAAGCTGCTACATTTTAGGCAGTGTGTTTGCATACATGTTCCTCAGAGGGGCTCCCCAAAAGGCATCAGGGAGCCTCTAACTAGGAAAGACACCGTGAAAAGCAACGTCCTCCGTATCTGCGGTCATACTCAAGCCACAGTCAACATGGGACTTGTGTCGCCGTCACATACAAAGACAGGAGCATATTTATTTATTTTTAATTTTGAGATGTAGGGGTGCCTGGGTGGCTCAGTCAGTTAAGCATTTGCCTTCGTCTCAGGTCACAATCTCAGGGTCCTGGGATGGAGCAGGGAGCCTGCTTCTCCCTCTCCCTCTGCTCCTCCCAGTGCTTGTGTTGTGCACGTGATCTCTCTCTTTCCAATAAGGAAAATCTTAAAAAAAAATTTTTTTTCAGATACAGAAGAGTTCAGTACGAACTTTACCTCAACTACTGCCTTTCCTCTAGACTCACCAAAAATTGTTAAATATGTGAATGTCATGTTATTTATCTTGCCTCACCTGTTCTGTGAATAGAGATGTCCACCTTTTATGTGGTTTCCAGGACTATCGTGAGGAAAGAGGAGGTAATAATAGATTTATATTACTGGAGGTGGCGGGGTCAAAATGTATCTTCAAAAAAGGGAGTTCTGGGTCATACAAAGTAATTGTTCAGTATCATCAGTTCCAAATGGTGTTCCTTACGGCCACGGAAACTACGTATCAATACCTCTCTGTCATTGTACATCTGTCCAACCCAAATGACTGTGTATGGCTATAAAAATTTATCTTCTAAGGAGGTTCTATGGAATTTGGCATCCACCTTCTAAAAAGTCTTAGAGAAGTTCATTTGATCTGGGAATTTGCTGACTTGCTGTGCTCTCATTTTTCTGTTGTTTCAACAAGAAATGAGTTCTGGGTTCTAATTATGTTTCGAGACTTACTGAGCCCTTCTCTTCCAGGCCATGATGGCCTTATTGGATTGAGAAGCTGTGTTCCTAGCGAGGGGCTTCCTGGGATGGTACAATGGAGTGGGAAGAAGACATTTCCCTAGTGGTCTGTGAAGGGTGGTGGGATGGGTGAGGAGGGGTGGGTGGAGCTGTTGTGCAGAGGTTGAGGGGGCTGCAGCCTAAGCCTGCTTACTGTAACTAAGATCCTGAGGAGAGACTCGGGGTAGTTGGTGGCCTCGGGAGAGTTGTAGATTTTGCCGCCGTGCATATTGCATGGGAAAGGATGTTTGCCTGAGCTAATCCATGGGAACAATCTAAATGTAGAGACCTGAGCTCCTTCTGATAACTGAGCAAAATACAGTAGACAGAGTGGTTGGACCTTTAAGAATCCAGTTTTTGATACACGAGGATCCAGTTTCATAGGAGAATGAAGCACCCCAACTCTTGGGCGTTTATGGCAGAAAAATCTACATACACGATCATTACAATGTATTGGATCTTTGTCACTGTCTTCAGGCCCATTCTAGTTACCACAGAGGATTCTGGGAGGAAAAGGCGACAAAAGCTAGCGTAACGGGAGGGTGAAGGACATAGGATGATGGCGAAGAGAAGGTTGATGGTGGCAGGTTTGTTGTCTGGAAACACATCAAAGGCTGCCCTGAAGAGGATTCTGACATTTCACAGTGTAGAGAGCCACGCAAAGAGAAAAAGACCTTAAGGCAAAATACTGGTTGACCAAGTTGTGCTGTAACAGTGACCTGTGTTACCAGTTGGTAGGTAGGTGGTGGCTATCTTAGAGGCTCGGTGGTTATCTGTCTTCAGAGTAAACTCAATGAGGAAGCCCTAACTGAAGGGCCTAGGGAAAGTGGGAGCTCTGCCTGAGGCTTCCTTAAAGATAAGACACCTTACTGAAGAGCTCTTGAGTAACTTCTGGATCATGGACCAGGGCACAGATCCACCCACAAAAAACGTGCTCCCAATAGGAGGACTCTGCGTCTCGGCATCTCCCTGTGCCGAGGTCACCCATTCTGGTCTTCCTGCTTCTCTGTCCTAGACATCCATGATGTCTAGGGGTCCCTTGAAGCTTGGTGTGCTCAGTCAACCTCTCTCCCTCTTCCCCTGTCTCCTTCCTTCCTCTCCTCTTCTCTGTCTCTCTCTCTATAAATACGCACAGGAGATTAGCATCTATTTATAAAATTTCGCATTGTGCTTCCTTTAGAACGACTCACCATTGCTCCTGTTCATTGGTTGGTACAAGGGAAGAGTCTGTATGAAGGAAGCTGAGAATTGAAAATGTGCAAGATGCTAAGGCATTTTGGGGGAGGGAGGGAAAGGCTTGAAAATAAAGGCTTGGGTCATTCCACTGTGCTTAGCTCTTGTGGGACACACTTGCCACGTGAGGCTACTGCATCGTCTTCTACCTGGGTTTTGGTCACTCTGGATGGTGTCTTCAGTGTCATAGGAGGGATTCTGGGTTCTGCCAATTCTTCTGCCCTCACTGACTCATCTTGACTCTGTAAGGCATTTTAACCTCTCAGCACCTGTTTCCCAGCCAAAAATAGGTTTTTTTTTGTTTCCCACGTGTGCTTGTGAGACTAACCACTAAGTATTTCGTTTTTCAGGTTTGCGAGGCTGTTTCTTTCTGAGGTTGGAGTTGCTGACTGCCCTTACCTTATGTAATTGAATGAACTTATGTTTCCATTTCTGTGTGGAGCCTCTAACGTTGTTATTATGAAAATATTTCCTTTTGTGTGTGTGTGTCCACTGAATAGTAGGTTTGGGAGGAGTATTTATTTTGTTGGGTAATTATGGATTTAGTGCTAGATGTATCTCTGCATTTATTTTATTTTTTTTATTGTGCTACATTAGTCACCATAAAAATATGACATTAGTTTTTGATGCAGTGCTCCAAGATTCCTTGTTTACAATCCCAGTGCTCATTACAGCACATTCCCTCCTTAATACCCATAACCAGGCTACTCCATCCCCTCACTTCCCTCCCCTCTAAAACCCTGAGTTTGTTGCTCAGAGTCTACAGTGTCTCATGGTTCATCTCCCCCTCGGATTTGCCCAAATTCACTTTTCCTTTCCTTCTCCTAATGCCCCCCAAGTTATTCCTTACGTTTCACAAGTAAGTGAAACCATATGATAATTGACTTTTTCTGCTTGACTTATTTCACTCAGCATAATCTCCTCCAGTCTCATCCATGTTGATGCAAAAGTTGGGTATTCATACTTTTTGATGGAGGTATAATATTCCATTGTATATATGGACCACATCTTCTTTATCCATTTGTCTGTTGAAGGGCATCTCGGCTCTTTCCACAGTTTGGCGATTGTGGCCATTGCTGCTATCAACAACACACAGCTTAGATCCATAGGGCAAGTGTAGAGTGATTTTTCTTTCTTTGCTCGGAGGCAAGTGGACCAGGTAGAACATACACAATAAAGGTCAAAACTGCGTTGCAGTGCTTGAAATTCAGTCTCTCCCAATTTTGTTCTATTTCTGAGGCATAGAGAAGGACAGAAAAAAGCTGCCTTGTGGAAGGATCTGCTAGTGAACACAAACCCAGGTGGTAGTTTGGAAAGGGAGTTGTGAAGAAGGAACTGAAGCAGACAGGTTCAGATTTTATCAGGTTGCCACCAGACCTTACACAGTTGTGTAAACTTGAGGTGTCTATCCCTGTGTTTAACTCATAATACCAGCTTTAGAGTTCAGAGAAGAAAAAGGGAGGGGGTGGTGGAAGGGGGCTGAAGTGAGTAGGAAGGGAAGAGGAGGAGGAAAAGGAAGAAGGAGAAGGGGAAGGGGATGGGGAGGAGGAGGAAGAGGAAGAAGAAGAGAAAAGCATGCATACAAAAGGAGTGGCAAAGAACATTCCAGAAAATCACTGAACTGTAGGAGATAACATGTTTCCTTCTCTTCCAGGATAGCTGGGACAGGACTTGTAGTATGAAAACAATGTGGGGGATTTGTAAGGAGAGGAAAACAGTGGTAGGGTGCCTGAGTGGCTCAGTCAGTTAAGCATCTGCCTTCTGCTCAGGTCATGATCTCAGGGTCTTGGGATCAGGTCCCCTTCGTCTTCCTGTCTTTGCCTCCTGCCCCCCATGATCTCTCTCTCTTGCTCTCTATTTAAAATAAATAAATAAAATCTTTAAAACACACACACACACACACACACACACACACAGAGCAGCTCTCTGACACATGTATGATCAAACTTTTTCTGAAATTATTTTAATATGGACTTACTATTGTGTTGGTCTTGATAATTTCATACAAAGACCTGTGCCATGGCCTTCACAATTCATCTGGACTTGAAGACTTCATGTCTTTGACCATGGGTAATGCTTCAGTTGGTCCTATACATGGTCGCAGATCCACCTACGTTGCCTATGGGTCAAATAACCATCGTCTTGATAAAGCCACTATGTGTGAGTATGGTCCTGTAGAAAATATTTAAAAAATCTTTTCCTGACAACACCATGACCTTCTTCCTCATATGAGTGCACACTCCTTAATCGCACAACATGGACTGCCCATATTCAGCCTTCCGCCGACCTTCCTTTCTTAAGCTCTTGTCTTTATCCCAGGACTCTCTGGACAAAGACTTCTTTTGTGAAGCAACTCAGAGCCTGAAGAGTGGAGGGTGAAGAGACGCTCTTCAGCCAGCCAACCAGCTGCCTGTTTCCCACCTAAATGTCTTCGTCTCACCTATCTTCTTCTGAAAGGTTTCCTTTTCCCTCCTTCCCCCTTTCCCTGCATTCACTAAGAGATTGAGTATGGACTTTGTACTGTGTCTGGTGCAAGGTGTGGACATACCACAGTGAGCAAGATGGCTTCCATCTTCTTAGAGAGAATCAAATATGAAACAATTAAAACCGTAGTGAGCGATAAGGAAAGACTGGGGATGTTAAATGCAGGGGACTGATATTGTCTGTGCGTGGGATAAGGAGTCGAGAAAGTATGAATAAGCAAAGCCAAAGAAAAAAATCAAATGACTCTGGAGTTATCTCTAGAGAACAGGAAGGAGGAAGTACAGATCCAAAGGGAAAAGGGCAAAAGATGCTTTGTTTTATGCAGAATCTTGGAGGCCATATTATATTCAGTTCTAAATCTGTGCATCTGGGAAGACTGATTTTTTTAAAAAAATATTTTCATTTAAGTGTTTTTTTTTTAAGATTTTATTTATTTATTTGACAGAAACACAGCTAGAGAGGGAACACAAGCAGAGGGACTGAGAGAGGGGGAGGCAGGCTTCCCACCGAGCAGGAAGCCCGATGTGGGGCTCGATCCCGGGTCTCCAGGATCATGACCTGAGCCGAAAGCAGTTGCTTAACCAACTGAGCCACCCAGGCGTCCCTTTATTTAAGTTTTTAATTTTGGTGAACGTACTGTGTTACATTAGTTTCAGGTGTACAGTGTTGTGATTCAACCATTCTATACGTGACTCAGCTTATCATGATACTCGGTTTCTTTTTAATTTTTAATTTTTATTCTTATTCCTGAGATTTTTAACATCATGCTCCTTCATTTCCTTTTACACTGTAGCACCCAAGGAACTCCTTCATTCTGCGCGGTCTCAGCCTCCCCATCTGGAGGCCCATGGCTGTGGGTGTTCAAACTTGGTCCCAGCTGGAATTGTTTGGGGCCTTCTTCTTTCTAAGAATTTCAGAGCAGGAAGGTCCCTTGACTCCCTCCACTTCCATTGTGCAGATGAGGATGACAAGACTTGCTGGGGGGGGTTCTTCATTGTAGGGAAGGAGGGCTGAGGCAGCAAGCAGGGTGGGCTGGCTCAGAGCCTGTCACCCTGACTGCTGGGTCATTTAAGATGACCCTCTTATTGAGGCACCTGGGTGGCTCGGTCCTTAAACGTCTGCCTTTGGCTCAGGTTATGATCCCAGAGTGCCCGGATCGAGGTCTGCATCAGGCTCTCTCTGCTCGGCGGGAATCCTACTTCTCCCTCTCTCAGTACTACCGCTTGGCTTGTGTTTCTCTCTGTCAAATAAATAAATAAAATATTTTTTAAAAATTAAAAAAAGAGGGGCGCCTGGGTGGCTTAGTTGGTTGGGCGACTGCCTTCGGCTTAGGTCATGATCCCGGAGACCCAGGATCGAGCCCCACATCGGGCTCCCTGCTTGGCGGGAAAGCCTGCTTCTCCCTCTCTCACTCCCCCTGCTTGTGTTCCCTCTCTAACTGTGTTTCTTGGTGTCAAATAAATAAAATATTTTAAAAAAAATTAAAAGAAGATAACCCCATTATTAACACTGGATCCAACAATAAAGGGGTTTGTTTACAATGAGCACTAACCTAAAAGTGATTTCCTACATTATTAATAGAATCAAAGACTGATCATTTTTTATTGATTGTCCAAACGCTTCATCTTTCTCTTTCTCTGATAACCATTACTTTTGTGAAATATACTCTTCATCAACAACTCCCCGTCCCGGAATTGGATGATAGGAATCAAAAACAAAGAAAGGAAAACCCGGGTAGAATGCTATTATGTTCGGGTAACTAGCTGTAACTGGAGGTGAGAAGTTTAGAGTAGAGATTATCAGTTTTGATTACAGGGACAAACTTTAGGCTTTTTCTCCTCTCCATAAATACAAAAATCAGTTCTCATGAAGCATCTGCTAAGATCCAGGAATTCACAAAGCTGATGGAACATAATGATTAGTAAAGACGGTTTCTGTTCTCAAGGATCTCCAGTCTAACGGCAGATTACACACACACACACACACACACACACACACACACACACACACACAGGAGACAGGTGAAATAAATCTTCTGCAGGGAATATGAATAAGGCATTATAGGAACCCAGAGGAGGAGATTTCTCCCCAGGTCAGAGAACCTGGAAGCCCTTCAGAGACCAGGAGTATTTGAATTGATCTTAAAAGTATGGTAGATTGCTAATATAGCTAAGTAGGCTTTTTTAAACAATCAGATTATTTTTGTAGTTAATGCTTACTACGCTTGATAATGCTTTAAAGAGAGAGAAAGCACCTGTTTTCCTTTCATCTTGGCATCATACTTGTCATGTTGACCTAGAAACAACTTAATATTCGGCTCATGCCGCCGAATGGTCTCCCTAACATTTCACAATAGAGAGAGTCTTGAAACTTGGATGTAGGTTGAATTTTCATAAATTGGACGCATTTCCCATTATCTTACATTTAATTAAGGAGATGGTGTGCTTTCTGATTAGCCTGTGATTGACAGTGGTGGCTCACCCTGAGCCCTTTTCTCCTGCCCTTAAGCAGCAGTTAATCATCGGTGCACTTAGACTAACAGTGAGTTACCAGGGGAGACACAATTTAAAAAAACAAAAGCAGAAACAAGACGCTCTCTGCGAACAAGGAAGGATTCTGGGGCAAATCATCGCTCCCTAGTTCATTTGGAAAAGAAAGGTCCGATTTCCTATTTGGATTTTCATAAACTTGGGCAGACTAACAGTTCCCTGTGTACAATATGTCAACAACCTGTTCTAATTGAAATCACTCTTTAAAATGAGGTGTAAAACTGCACTACACTTTCTCCCTGCCAATTAATTAACTTGCTAACCTCCTGCCAAGAGTCGTCCATTTATTTTATTTTATTTTTTAAAAGATTTTATTTATTTATTTGACAGCGAGAAACACAGCTGGAGAGGGAATACAAGCAGGGGGAGTGAAAGAGGGAGAAGCAGGCTTCCTGCCAAGCAGGGAGCCCGATGCGGGCCTGGATCCTGGGACTCTGGGATCATGACCTGAGCCGAAGGCAGTCGCTTAACCAACTGAGCCACCCAGGCACTCCAAGAGTCATCCATTTTTTAAAAGGACTGCTTTAAACATTCATCAAAAAAACTTATAGAAAATTGTACTTTGGCAGAAACATGAAAGCTAATATTTGGGTCTGAGTACCCACTCTCTCAGGGCTTATCAGACTGAAGACAAAATGTGTGGGGTTGGTTTTCCCTGAGAGAAGTGTTTCTTTGGGACAAAGAGCCCTTGGTCTTCTGTGCAGCCTACCACCAGGCGTATGTTTAGTTACTTCCGGTTCTGTGATATGCTCAGACAATGCAGATACTTACCAATGAAGGGGTCCTTTAGGAGTAGCAAAGTGTCAAAGCATCCCTTCCCAAAGTTTGGAGCCCCATGCTAAATAAAATACTGAATAAATCTCACTTCTGTGGTTGTAAGAGATGCTGAGAGTAGCTCTCATCTCTTCCATTCATCTCATCATCTGTCATAGACCCATGCCCAAATCAGTTCAAGTAGGGAAGAGTGTCCCCCAGCTTGGGGTGTTGCAGCGGGAGGGGGATCGGTGGGTGTGGAGAGCAGTGGGTGATGGACATAGACTGATAAGCTCTGGTTCCCGTTCTCCCCAAGTCGCTGGTCTGTTTTCCTCACCACAGAACTACAGCTGGTAATGGAAAATCCTACATATATTCCTTCATTTCCAGAAGAGAATAATCCATTTTCATCATCTTTTTGAGTAAGTATTTCACATTTTGAACACTTATCCTGGATCAATACCCAAGATTGTTGTTGAGGTAAAGAGTAAGTGTGGTTTCTGAGCTCTGTCCCTTCCTGTTCTGAGACAGTTTGATGAAGAGATGGTTCACACTTAACCGCTTACCGGTTCCGATGATGCTCTTCTCCCGTTACAAACAGGCTGCTAAAATACTTACAGGCCATTCCACCATCACCCTGAAGGCAATTCATTTGCACACATTCCATTGAAATAGAATACTATGTCAGTAAATTGCACAAAGAATGGCATCTTTGTTATTTTCATCTTTCGCCAATTAGCAAGCATGAAAAATAAGGGTGATAAATGAAGCCACTGCATTGGGAAGTGTAGCTTAGATTTCTTTTTCTCTCTCTCTCTCTTTCTTTCTTTCTTTCTTTCTTTCTTTCTTTCTTTCTTTCTTTTTCTTTTCTCTCTCTCTCCCCATCCTCCCCCCTTCCTTCCTTCCTTCCTTCCTTCCTTCCTTCCTTCCTTCCTGCCTTCCTTCCTTTCCTTCCTCTTTCTTCTTGATAATCCTAGAATGCGCCACTCACCACCCCTACCACCCATCACCATTTTAAAGCAGTATGTCTTTGAACTACAAGCCACTGCATAGAGCTCTCTATTCTTCTGAGAGAAAATGAGTGAGATTGCCAGATTTCTGTGCGAATTATAGGGTTTTCAAATCCCCGCAGAGAAAATGACTGAGGTTCAGTGTCATAGGAAAAAGCATATTCTTAATTTGCCTATAATTTTTCCTTTAATTGGTATTCTGGTTCTACTTTCAAAGCACTTTTGAAGATTTATTTTTCAGTTTGGTTCAACATTACAAAAGAATTGCCATTTAATTCTAGGATTATTATCTATTTTGATTGACATAAAACATGTCATTCTGTAGGGGAAAATATTAACACATATTTTCGTAAGGCACGCCAGCTAAATGATGTTTTATAATCACTTCTCTAAGAATAATGTTTAGTGGCAATAGATTTGGGGAAACTCTTTCAATATAACCAACACACTGTCTGAGTCTTGGTTAAGACTCCAGATCACAGGTGCTAATTTTGGTGCTAAGGATAACCACTCTATCGGTTATTCCTTGTTTTTGATTAAGGGACTGAAGAATAGGGATAATGAAATTTTACGCACAGAGTCAACCAACTTTTTTCCCCTGTGCATGGCTCATTCTACCTCTGTATATTCCTTGGCTACCTCCCACCTCAACCTCTTCCGTGAAAATTGTTTCATTCAAAAATGTGACTTGCCCTCATACCAAATAAAATAGCGCTCATTGTCAGGTTCACCTCTGTTTTAGCTGGCTACCAGAAACACAGAGACCAGGGTTCGTGGGGACACTCATAAGAGTGAAAAATATGGTGGTGATGGATGTGTGGAGGGGTCTGGGGTGAGGAGATAACCTGGCATTTTTCTCCCTTAGCCAAGCAATGACATTAGAACTTCTCTCCAGCCTCCAACTCCTTTCTTTCCAACCGATTAGGGGTCCCACACCTCTAACAGATGCAATGTGTTGAGGCAGTAAAATTAGACAGGGAAGAGCCACCAGTAAAGCCACTACTCACTTTGGAATGGCAGTGATGCTCACTGCAGGCCCAAGATGGCACTAGGAGCCCCAGGCCAGAAGTTAAGGGGTCTCCAGTCTAGCCCAATCCTATCAATCCTATTTCCAACTCTATGTGTGACCGCAGTCCCAGATATATATTTTTTGGTTTTGATAACCTTATCCGTTGGAAAAGATGTTTAAGTTGTATGCAGGAGGAAATGATGTCTGAGCTTTCTTTAACTCCAAAATTCCTTAAGCGAGTGACCCATTGAGAAGAGCATGAATTTCCAGAGCCACGTTCTGGGGAGCCCTGTCCTCACCAAGTCACTCCGTCATTGTTGAGAATAAAATACTGAGGTTGACTGTCAAATCAAGTCAAATAGAACGTGTATCCACAAAGCTTTGCCACATTCTAGCCAAACCAAGATAGCTATTACAATAGTAATGGGTTTATTTAATAATTGTCTTTGAAATTTTTTTTACTTACTTTTTTTTTCAAGGCAGTCATTAACAAGTCCTGGAATTTCATCAGAGATCTGTTTCCGCACCCTCCTCAGTGATCCCTATGAAATAAATCATGTTGAAAGGGGTTTTTTTCTTCCTCCCCTTATGAGTTATTTGCCTAGAGGAAAAATTCTTAACTTTCCTTTTCTTCTAAATGCACATTCAAATAAAGTGTTCTTTGAAAAGTCTTAATGAAAAGAGCAAATATGGAACTAGCTTTTAGTCTGAATCTTTCTCTGGGATGCGGGCTCTGAGAAAGAAGTCTCTGACTGCTGGAGGAATGTCAGGGGACTCCCATCTCATAAAAGTCTACGCCCTTCTGCCCCTTAGACAATTGGTCTGTTGACTATTTATGGAGCACAGCCTTTGTGAAGAAAAAAATAGGAAAAATTAGTTCATCTTCTAGGAGTTATTTTATCCACACTGAATATATAAGAGAGAGAAGCTGGCATTTTTGTGTGAGTAAGATGCCTTGTTTTGCCCAACTCAAGGGAGCGAGACAGTAAGAATTATGTTAAGAGATTGGTAAAGTTCCCTGTGGTTTCTATCAAGATATCAGATTCTTATTAACTTCTGCAAAGTGTGAACAGGGAAGAACACTTGAAAAATAAACATCAAATTAAGTATTTCTTTTTGTCTCATTCCCCTTTCTCTAGAGGCATTCCTAGGCCATGGCAGGCATTAACGTCTTCTCTGAAGCAAAGTATGCCTTTGCAGCTTCCCTTTCATGGTTGCTTTTAAGGTTTCCCTTTTGGAGTTCTTGAGGCAAATGACATGGGCAGAATCGCTCGTGTCCAGCTTGCTAACTCAGGGCAATGATGATCCCCCATCGAGACCCTTTGCTTCTCTCTGGGTACAGCTGTCCCACACCACATCCTTAATTAGAACCCCACATTGTCTTTGAGGGTGACATGGCGTGTCTTTTTCTTTAACTCAGTTAAATAATGTGGATACTACTCCCAAACATAAAAATGGAAGATTTGAGCTCGATTGGAGCAGACATTTAGTACAGCAGAATTTCCAACACAGTACAAACGAATTAGAAATACCAAAAACAACTGAGATCTCATAAATAATAAGGTAATGGTTTGTGGCCCACATATCACCAAGAGTAATTCTGAGAGCACACATATCTGTGAATTGATCTGATGCAAATAACTAGAACCTTTAAAGTCAGGGGAAGACCTGAGGTGACTGATGCTTACTTTCGGATTGGTCTAATATCGGTTAATTTGGGGGGAATAGCGAATGCTTTCTAAGATGTGATGTAAAGAAAATCCAGCTCCTGCTTTCTTTTAAAAACCTTGGAAATCGCTCTAAGATACCACCTTACACCAGTCAGAATGGCCAAAATTAACAAGACAGAAAACAACAAGTGTTGGAGAGGCTGCGGAGAAAGGGGAACCCTCTTACACTGTTGGTGGGAATGTAAACTGGTGCAGCCGCTTTGGAAAACAGTGTGGAGATTCCTTAAAAAATTAAAGATAGAGCTACCCTATGACCCTGCAATTGC